>CM031241.1:506070121-506355346 GCA_018340775.1 Taxus wallichiana var. yunnanensis | reverse complement strand
ATGATTAGGTCATCTCGACACTAATGTACCGGTTCTTGATCCAGAATTAACGTTCAAGATTAGCCCTTCTTAGAGCATAACTGACTTTAGGCGTTTGGGCATTCAAAAAAGAAACATTTTTGGATTTGATCAACCGGTCAGTATTCACAGAATTTTGTTGATCGATCATTGAATCGTGCCACAAATTCTCTCATGGGTTCCGATGGATCTTTCTTTATTTGAGAAATGGGCAAGCAGTGCATGCACATCTTCTGCCGGCTTGAAACGGCTTTCGAACTGAGTTCTCATGGTATTCCGATCGATGATGGCACCGGAAGGTGATAGAACCGGTCAACAAAGCATTGTCTCGTAGCGCCTCGACGAACAGTCTTTGAGAGGCGTCTTCATGTTCAACCCCCAAGACTCCACACGCAACTATGAAGGCTGCAATATGTTCATCAGGGTGCACTTTGCCATCGCCTTTGAATTTGGGGAAGTTCTTTCGGTTACCTCTAGGTAACTCATCGAAAAGGCCGAGTGAGGGCGGGGCTGTGGCACGTTGACCCCATGGTACTTGTGCCATTCTTCTTGGAAATACGGTTCGGAGGGGAACCTGTAACACCAGTAAGGATTAAAGCTTGTAGATTAGGACTAGCAGGTTCTGAAGGAACGCCACACGTAGGACTTCTTTCTCGAACAGGTGGAGTGCTCGTTGAACGAGTTCTTCTATTTGAAGGGAAAGGAAAACCCTGTTGCTCCAAAAGCTGAAACTGAGAATCTTCGATACCAAGGGCCCTTCTCCTCGAGTGAAAGCGCGAGTCGCGATCAAAGGATGATCGAAAAATTATAGTACTGGAATGCGATTTTCCCCAGCGGAGTCGCCAAAAACTGTTGGTCGTCAAATAGGACTTTTTAGAGAGCAACAGACAGGGGACGAAAAGTCCCTCCTCTTTAATGGGAGAGGTTCCCTTATTCTGAAACGAACTTATTTACAAATATACAGAACATTATTTTATGGTTAAACTTGGATATTACGAAAGTGCTTTTCACCAGGATCATCAGCTACGCAAGGACTGAGGAAAAAGAATAAGAAGATGAGCAGAACAGCAACATTCAGAATTATAGATAGCAGAATAATTCTTCGTGTATGCGAAGCTTCAAAAGATTTAAGACAAGATCATTTGAATGAGATTAAATTTAAAGACACAAAGTTCCATAAATAACCTTCTTCGGATTTATTAGTCAAGGACACAAAGTTCCTTCTTGGTTGTACAAGATCGCTGTATTTGCAAAACTGGACAGTATGCAATCAGAGAGACCAAACGAGTTAAGAACAAAATGATCTTCACAATATTAAAGGAAAACACAGAGACAACAAGAATCAGATAGACAAAGAACGGAAAGCCCTTTTTGTATTGATTTCTTTTAAGATCTATTTACACTTTCAGCAAATATCCAAGTTCTTCCTCTTCTTTTCAAAATGGCGTGGAAAGGCCATTATATAGCTTACAAGTCGGTTACTCTTCGTAACCGTTTCTTTTAACTAAGAATAGTTAAGTACCGCCAATTGCAATACCTTAACTAATTACAAAGAATACGAAAAGAAAGGAAAGAAGAGGAAAGGAAGGAGAAGGAGACAGGTGGCCGGCTACTGGGAGGGACCCACTGTCTTCAGAATCCGCTGCCTGAACTTCTTCAATGACTCAGCTATATCTCTGCCACGAGGGACTGATGTGTTAGTTGCAGACTGAGTCCAAAATCCTAGGCATTTCTCCATCTCTTTATCAAACTCGACGTGAGTATGATAGTCTTTGTTTGCTTCTTCAATGGCAGACTGAAGGGAACAAATTTCCTTTATCTTGTCCTTAGAGATGGAGTCTTCCTTGAAAAGATTATCTTTGACAAAAGCTCTGAACTGAGCTTTGATTTCTTGCAAGGACAAGGGAACGCCAGAGTTTTCATCCTGAAGATGACAATGCATATCTTTGAAAGCAGCAGCTGCTAGCGTCTTGAAAGCTTCTCCCTTTTGCCAGCTATTCTTCATTTCTCCTACAGCTTCTTCCAGGACTCTGATTTTCCACTCTACGCTGTAGACCCAGGATTTTGATAGATTATCTTTGGCATCATCGAAAATCTTATTTGCCAGTAAGATGTTCTCATCTGTCTGTCCCATGAGGCGAAGGTCTACAATGCAACTGCCCCAGAGTTTAAGCTCCTTATCCATAACCTCAATGGTAGAGGATAGCTTCTGTTGCAAATTGTCTACCTTTCCATGTAGCTTAAAAGCTTCGTCGATGAAGTTTAGCCCGGCAACAAGCATGTCATCCACCATGGCTTCGATAGCTCTACCATAGACAGAATACTTGTGCATATCTTTTATACTTTGCACTTCATCTTGGCTTAGTATTACAGGAGGAGGTAGAGCAGTCAAAGGGGTGGGATCCAAAACTTTGTCCTTAGATAGAAGAGACTTGATGAAACCTGTAAGAACTCGGGCTTGCTCTTCCAGCTGTTCGATAGTTTGCTGTCCCTTTTCCACTCTCCCAATAACTCTTGTGACTGTTTCCTGGAGGTTATGGATCTCGCCTTCAGGGGTAGATTCTCCCATTGGGATTCTCAGTAGCTCCAAGTCAGATACTTGCAAGTCCTGTTCTGATTTGTCCATTGCAGGCTTGGCAATCTCCAGGAATTGCTGACCTCGAGTATCAGATACTATTCTGGAGGTGGTTCTTGCTTTCTTGGCACGGGAAGGCGTGGTGCCCAACATGGCTGCAACAGCATCAAAATTTGGTCCCAAGTTTTGGGAGGATGGTTTTCTCTTCCTTTTGTCAACCAAGGGTTGCACCCATGCAAAAGAGGAAGAAGAATCTGCAGGAGAAGCAAGGGGACCAAGAGACAGGGAGCTCATGACACTCAGGGTCTGTGCAGCTGTTGACTCAAGCTGGGATGTGGAAGGAGCACTGGAGACAATGGCAGTAGAAGAATCAATAGCACCTGGAAGTTCAGTGCTCTGGACCTCCTTGTCTTTATCTGTTGGGTCCTCAGGAACATTTGTAGGAGTTGGCCTCTCACTTTCTTCACTTTCACTGAGGATGATGATGTTCTCTGGTCCGATAGGCAATTCTGCCTGTTTCTCCTGAAGATCTCTTTCCACCGGTTCCTTCTTTACTTCCTTGAGCTTCTTCTTATATACCTGAGTGGATGGAGAAGGAGTAGGTTCCACAGGTCCCTGAGCTGCTGAGGCAGGAGGGGTTTTCTTTGGTGTTTCGGACCTTGGAACTGGTGCTTCTCTTATTGGTGTCGATTCATCCTTGGAGGAGGATTCTCCCGAGTGCCTCCTGAATTCTCGGACCTTCTTATTGAACCAAACCTTAGTCCTGACTAAGACTGGAGCAAGGATTTCAGCCAAATCATCCCTCTCTTTTCTGTTCCAATCCAGGTCCTCCAGAGGGGTGTGCTTGATCACATTTTCATACTCATATGAGTATAGCTCAGAATTATCATCTTCGAGGCCTTCAGGAACTTGGTACAGACCGAGTTCTTGAATCAATTGTAAGGAGAACCTGCCATAATGCCTTCTTCTGGCCTCAAAGTCGTTTGCACAGTCAGCCCAGTAGTCTTCTGCATCTGCCACATGGTGATAGGCTATCTTGATATTCTGTTCAATAAACTTCTTCAAGTCAAAGCAGGTTCTTGGCTTGAAGAAATGAACGGTGATAGGGACCAAAGTTCTTTCTATATTCTGGGCATCCAGGGCTGTTTTACATGTGTAGTTTCCCAGAGAGATGGGAAAGTGCAAGCCAGAAATCTTCTTGTCTCTGCAAGTTCTGTGCAACTTGTCCAGTTGCCTGCATATTTCGATCAAGGCCATCTTGTCATTGCGAGAACATGGGAAGTCAGCAGAGAGTACTCTCATAACCAAAGCAAGCTTCGATGTATGAGAACTTCACGAATTGGATGAAGTAGGCCCCATACCGTGATATCAAGTTCATGGCTTCATCGAAAACCTCTCCGCGGTGTCACCCTCGAGCAATCGGACCACGTACATAGTGAAAGCATCATTAACCCTTCGAAATTACTGATTGTTCTTTGGTATCCAAGGTAAATCATGGGCAATAGGCATACACTGGGTTGCCTTTGTGGGTGTCTATATATGAGAATCCAAACCATTGCCTTGATGCTGCTAGAGTATACATCAGATATGAAGTCATGAAAAACTTCTTTGTTTGCAGACGTTGGATAGCTGCTCCGTCAGATTCATGCTGATGATCTCAGCCCAGTTGATATTTTGTGTACCCTCGCACACCATACTGATGAGCGGGCACATCCAGAAATGGAACTCGCTGGTGGAAGGCAAACCCATGACCCGAGCCAGCAGTATTATGAAATCTGACAGTTCTTCGTTGAAGTCTGCTCGGATGAGGGTTTTGGTGAGGCGGGAAGCTCCCTTCTTAGGGTTTTTTAGCCAGGACTTCGCCACTCGTGCTCTGTACTTGTCACTGTCTTGATCGAACATGGCTTGCGCTTGGGCTTGGGAAACAACTATGGCATTGTCCAATTCCGGGATCCTCAGAGCGGCAGCAATGGCGGCAGCGTCTAGCCTGGCGATGAGCTCCCCATGTACGTTTGTCAATTCACTTGAGGCGGGGTCGAAGTGAGCTCCGCATGCAAGCACTGTATCAGCACACTGTACTGAAATTGGGAATCCTCCAGCGTACGCCAAACCACTGTCATGAATTGTCTGAGCCATCGGTGAGGGATTTGCATCTTCCATCCTTGCCCAAAAATCACTGAAATCGAGATGTCGGGCCTCGCTATCTCCAATGTTGCTTACAGCAGACTCGAGTGGAGAAATCTGTTCTTGTCCTTGAAATTTGATCTTCATGTCGATAGTTTCAGGGGAACAAGGTTGCAAACTAGACTTGGAATGGAATTACAGAAGCAGAGGAACGTGCGCAAGTTTGTAAGCGGCAAGGGTTTGAGCAAAGGATAACAAGGAAGATGTGAGAAAATGCAAAGGGGAAATGTTCATTATATAGCCGTTTGGGGAGCGGAGTGAATTCAATGCGCATTTAATTACGCAACCACCAATTTGAAAAGCGTCTAAGTATGGATGACACTAGGCACGCTTGGGACATGTGAGACGCGAATGCGCGAAACACGCGGCTCGGGCGAAATGGAGAGAGAATGCACAAAAAGCTTTTGGAACAATTGGGACGAAAATGCGCGAGGTACGCGGTTCGGACATTTCGGCCGAAATTGGAACAGCGGGCCCGTTTGGACTTGGGACTTTTGTGACAGAAAGTTCCGGAGTACGCGGTTTGACCGGCTCGGCCGAAAATGAAGCGGGGCGCATTTTTTGGTTTGGGACAAAGAATTTTGAAGTACGCGACTAGGAAGCTTCGGCCGAAAAAGAGAAAGCTCGTACTTTTGACTTTGGGATATTTGGGACAAAAAGGTGCGAAGTACGCGGTTCGGGTGGTTCGGCCGAAATTGGAATGACTTGCACAAAAGTTTCGGGACACTTGGAACAAAAACTTCCGACGGGCCCGAAGATAGGACAATTTCGGGGATTTCGGCCGATCGGGGAACAACTTGCACTTTGGAACTTGGGACAGTCGGGACAAAAATGTCCGACAGGCCCGAAATACATGCGAGAAAGGCCCAATACTTGGATTTCTTCAATTTTATGACTTAGGTACCTCAGAGAAAAGCACTTAGACTCAAAATTTTCAAAATTTGCTCTTGTTAGAGAGGGGAATTTTGAGTAGACAACACATGACTATGTCCTTTACGCGGTGAAAGTTACAAAAGTCATTTTCTTTGTACCAGGAAGGTATTTGCGGGTGGAGTCAATCCCAGTGAGGTTTAACAGGGGCAAGGTGATAGCCCCGGACTTTGAGCAATTTCTCCAGGATGACGCCATAAGTTTCTCCCAAGGGAGTGTAATTGGTGGGCTCGGATTTGTACTTATAAGTGGTTTTCGGCGGAGTATTGGACGGTGTTTGAGATTTGACCATTACGCGTGGACAGCTCCTTTTGATTTAGAAGAAGTGGACGCGTGAGGAGTGGCGGTATTTGGCTTGTTGGTAGAATCGGGAGTTTGGAAATTGGGGTTTTGTTACTGCAACCATGATTTCTCCTCTTCTAAGGCTCGAATTTCTAATTTCCGAGCCATGGTAAAGGCCTCGTCGAATGTACGGAAAGTTTGAATTTGGAGGGTGGGGGAGATGTGCTTAGCGCAGGCCCACGTAAACAGTTCGATAAGTTCGGTTTGAGGCAAGGCATATGTAAGTTGGTTGATAAGGCCGCGCCATCGTCCCACGAAATCTGCGATAGATTCGTCTTCGAATTGTCGGATGGCATAAAGGTCGGTGATAGATACTTTCTTGGCAATGTTAATGGAGAAATGATCCAAGAAAGATTGGGCTAGTTGGTTAAAAGAGAAGATCGAGGCCTTGGGTTAAAGCACTGTACCACTCCAAGGCGGGTCCGATAAGGACATGGGGAAGGTGCGGAGTAACAAGGCATCATCATGGGCAATCAAATAACAAGCATGTCTAAATGATCGCAAGTGTTGTTGAGGATCCTCTTTCTTTGTTAAAACAAGTAAATTTTGGCAACTCCCATTGAGGAGGATATGAATGAAGGGGGACGGAAGGGTGAATGGGCTCTAGAAAAACTTGTTCGTATGTCAGGCGCTACGACTTCCCAAACAAGCCTCCAGGTTTTGCATTTTGTCCATCATTTGTTTGATGAAATCTGTGGTTGGATGAGATGATGGTGCAACAGAATAGGGATGTCCCATATAAGGTGTTGAGGTTACTGGATACGTGTATGGGAATGAAAAGGTAGGCGGAGCTTGAGAAGGAAAGCTCGTGTGAATAGGTGGCAGAGAGTAAGTCATGAATGGAGTGGTCTGAAAGAGAGATGAGGTAGGGGCAGTTGGTGGTAACGATACGTGGGGTCCAAGATTAACCAAAGGAAAGCTAATCGGGGTCGTATGAACCTCTGAAGCCGTCGGATTGGGAGACGGGGCTAGAGATGCAGGAAGTAAGGTAGTGTTATTAGGAGGAGTGGGAGCTAAATGAGCAGCTATACTAATAGGCATGCCAACAAGGAGCTGACCATCAGGCGTACGGTCAGGGGCATGAGACAAATAGTATTGTACAGTCGCTGGGATTAGCATCCAGAAATTTGGCAAAGTCCTTGTCTCCTACAGGAATTTGGGGGATCTCACTGGTGTCCGTAGGGTTCCCTATAGAATGTGAAGGGGGTGATTCAGGCAAAGACACAGAGCAGGCATGTGAAACCATGGCGGCGGCTTGCTTCCGAGTGATGACAACCATGGACAAGAACACACAGGAAAGTTTCAATCTATCAAGAACAAAAACAACCTCAGAATGATGAATTTGGCAGGTTGCTGGTTTGTCAGGGGCTGATGAAGACAGTAACCGATATCGGTTTACTAACCGTGTGGTCCACAGAGAGCAAAGCGCCGTCGGTCCCTTAACCGATGCCGGTGTCAAAAGTCTAGGATAAGAAGATATAAAAGGCTGCTAATTTGATTTTTAGCAACGTTGAGTATATTTATCAACTTATTGATCACAGAAGACAAAGTATGACAGAGAAAACAGAATTTGAAAACAAGCAAGATGCACACGCAAATCCAGAGACTAATCCTAGGGTTAATTTTAGTTATCGTGGGCTTATGCCTTTAGACGTAAGATGATGTCAGAATCCTAAACAACAAGACCTAGGGGAAATGTCAAGTTTGTTTTGGCTTATAAGGTTACCTCAATCGGGCGGAGGAATACCGCGGAAAAGGGGGGATGTTTGAGTCATTGTGTTAATTGTGAAGTGATTGGTATGTGTTGTGCGGTGAAACTAGGGTTAATTTCTGTCAATACCGTGGATATCATCCCACCAGGCGTGCAAAATGTTTCACTCGGAAATGTTTCGTTCCTATAGAAAACAGATAAGAGTTATGGGCTAGGAGGAATACCGTGGAATGTCGAGATGGTATGCGCGCATCGTAGAGAAAGATCAAGCATTGATCGCGAAGAACTCCTTTTTGTCTTGGAAGGACTATCTCGCAAATAAGAACACAAGACCACAAGATTTTAATTAGATAATAAATGAGGGAACTGCCTTGGGCCCAGGAAATATAAAACTTCCTTTCGAAGGTGGTCAATTCCCCTGCTAATATGAATTAACACAAAAGACTGTAAGATATCAATTAAGTTGTTTCGTTGAACTGGGTAGGGGAAAGGCTGGTTTTCTGGTTTTGATCGGAGGAACCGATGGCGATTCGATAGCCGATGCCGGTTATGATAGCCGATGCCGATTCGATAACCGATAAATCTGCACGGTGGGTTCTAAGATCTTCTTAGTAGCTATGGTGTTTGTAAGGCTGGTTTATGGATGATATTAGGAAATGAGATGATGAGGGGTAAAAGAATGACAGTTAGATGCAATGGCACGTTGGGTAGTGGATTCAGAAACAGATTTAGGAGGACTGTGATTCAAAGAGCATAAGAAATGTTATAACAGAGGACATGCAAGATATGACTTACTGGTTTTGACGAAGATGCAAGTTGATCTCCTCTACTGCAAGCACTTCTGGTTTCTTTACTCGTCTCTGCTTGATTAAATGAAGATCAGGACTCTGTTCCTCGCTCGCAATGCTCTCTGTTGATCCAGAAATCCTTTGACTGATCTCCAAAATGAAATCCCGATCCGTTGTTTTGGTTTGGGGAGCCCATTTACAGGGAACCGATGGCGGTTACGTAACCGACGGCGTCGAGTAGAACCGGCATCGGTAAGGAAAAAAGTAGGCTATTTTTAGTAAAATAGCCCACCTTCCCTGCTTTTCTCCCGAGAGATCAGTTGCGGGCCTGGTCAAGTGGCTAGAAGGTCGGCTTTGGGTGCGAGAAAGGGGTCATTAGTTATGGGTGTAGGTGTGGACCAAGTTATGGGTCTTAATTAGGTTAGTTTTAGGGTTAGGGCTAGGTCATGATGAAGTGGCAAAGTGAGGTGGTAGGTAGGGTGATGTGGATTTATCAATTAGAAGGCAATTAATAAATAATTGTGTAAGGTTTAGGTGATGAGGTTATATTGCGAGATGAGATGCGGGTCACAAGGGGTCGTAAGACACGAATTTGGTGTCTACATGAGCGAATGAAGAAAGAGATCACAAAGTTCCATTTGGTCCATATTTGGTGCACTTGCAGAGGAGTAAAGAACTTGACGCCACCTCTGAATGAAATGGGTGGTAGACTCATTTTCTCCTATCTAATATGTAGAAACTCCCTAATCCTCGTACGCAACAACTTGTTCATGTCAAATGCTTTGATGAATTTTGACACAAGTTGTTTAAAAGAATGTATAGAAGCTTTTAGAATCTGATAGTACCAATCCAGTGCCATTCCCTCAAGAGTTTTTGGGAATATTTTAGCTACCACATCATCCCAAGGAAGTAATTCCCTGATAGCAGTAACATAAGCCTTAGTATGAGCATTCATATCTCCTTCTTCCTTAAACATAGGAAGATCAGGCAATGGCCAAGGTATCATGACACCATGTATAGTGAAGTCAATAGGTTCCTTTAAGTACTCAGCATAAGTACCCATTGCGTAAGATTCCACCATCAAAGATCCTTGATGAGGAGGTATAGGAGGAGAATTCGGATAAGTTGTATTATAGGCATTGACTAGAACGTATGGAGCTCCTTGATATGGTGCATAAGGAGCAGGGAAAACATATGGGTCCATCTGGGGGGACTTCAAATACATATGCAAGTAAGGTGGGATGATACCAGGATATGGACTAGCGGCGTAAAACCAGTGGAATTTCACATTGCCTGATGGAGCAAAGCATTCGAGAACACACTTTTGGCCAACCCTTGCATAGGATAAGCTTGAGAAGGATGAGGACCCATCCCTAGTGTGTTAGATCATGTAAGAAGATCACTTGGACTTGTCTAAACTAGATAACCTTGTTGTACAGGATGTTGCATTGGTTGTTCATTAGTAGGAATGTATCCCTTGTTATCTACTGGATATCCCATGTTCTTCCCTACTTGCATGAGTTGGTTGTGATGGTTGGGAACTCTCTAGTTCTCTAATCCTCCCTACTAAAGTAGAAATGACATCGTTGGGAGAGGATTGAGTCCCTTGTTGGGGTGCCTATGGCATAGGGTTTGATTGAGAAGGCTCATGATACCCTATCATGAATTTTTCGGTGTTATAATTCTTGTCTTCCTCAAAAGTAAGAATATTAGGATAGGCATTTGACATCTCAGAGGTTGTAGCTTTCATTCTATCTAAAGACTCATCTATTTGATGAAGAGGATTAGCTATTCATGCAAATATGTCATCTTATTGATTGCATGACAATGTGAGGTCTTGATAAGACTTTGTGGTAAGAACTTGTTCTATTTGTGATAACAATATGGTTTGCATTGGGTTGACCATATTGCATGTTTAATGGTTGATCAACCTCCTCCATCCTTACATAGCTAATAGGGTTTGAAGTGTAACTAGGGGAGGTTTACACGTTGCTTATGTAATTGTTATCCCATCCAGGAAAGGGAAGGGGATTGTTGTGGTTGAATGTTGGTGTAATACATATCAGAGCCAAATGGCCCACCAATATCTCTACCAAACATATTTTAGGAGGTATATAATACCTACCAAAATAGAGGAAGAAATGGAGAGGTGAGGTAATAACAATGAAAGAAAAGGAAAAAGAGGGAATTAATCCTTCACATCGGGTTCACCAATTTGTACGGATGGAAATTGATATGAAACCTTCAACCGCACTTGACCCCCTGAGGTTGTGCCGGGGCAGCTGACGTGTAAAGTGTGGATGGCTAGTTGTAGGAGAATCAGTGACTAAGATTTGGTAGTGTGATTTCCTAGTAGCCGAGACCGGAAAAGGGAGATTTAGCGGCTATGAACGGGTAGCATAAATTCCCTATGGCTTGATCTACTTGATTAAAACTAGTTTGAGGTGTCCATTTAAACAAAGATGAAATTAACAATCTAAACTACTATTGAAAGGGAAACTAATCTAAACAAATCACAAAACTGAAATATTACAATCACAAACAACAAGTTAATTTTATTCTAGACAAATAAATCCTAAACAAGAAAAATAGTTGGGTGTGGCTATTTTCCGTGCAGTTGTGTTAATCTAAACCTAAAATAATTGATTAATTGAATCCTTCTTGATCAAAACTCTCAATCCTACCTCAGAGGCAGAGAATAAATCACAGCTTCAAAGAAGCTATTATTCCCTACAACTTCCCCGAAATACTGAAGAGAAAGCTTTCTAATATGATCTAATATATGTAATTGTTTGATAATTGAAACAATGAAACAATTTCTCTATTGTATTTGATATGGATTTGAATTGATAAATTCAGAATTGACAATTTAAATCAATGAAGAAAACAAACAACACCTCTAACCTGGATATGCAAGAATAATGGCAAATCTAGTTTTGTGAATATTCGTCCCCTCAATTTATCCTTTTGATTTCTGTGTCCACATGATTCCAACGGGTGGGAATGCAACAAAAACAGAAGAAGAAAAGTGCAGGAGTAAGCGTGAACTTGTATGTAGCGGATCGGGAAGTAATGCAAGTGGAAGAATGCAAGCACAATTGAACTGAGATTGGATTTGGAAATTTCCAACAAGAAAGGTAACAACTTTGCAATAACAAGAATACTAAAAATTCTCCTGGTTTTTCTTGAATACAAGCATTGTATTTATAGGAATTTGGGAAATGGTTGAAGCCACTTGGTAACCAAAGGATGACATAACAATAGTGAAGAGGAAGTTCAAACTATTAATAACCATCAATCACAAATAGAAGTGCAAGAATATTATGCCACTTTGGTAAGTTTACCCTTGGAATCATCTAAAATGGGCATGAAATACGTCTAAAAATGGAAGTTAAGTGAGAGAATTTCACCTCAAAACACAAGTGAACTCTCTAGAAAATTCACATAGGATCACCCCCTATGCAAGGTGGTAGATTACAAGACCGCCGCCATGCCCGGGCGATGATTTTGACACTAAAGGTCAAAACTACTCTAAAATGAAGTGGGAAGCTAGGAAAAAGCATGCAAGGGATAAGTAGGGATGTCTAGGCTACAAATATATACTAAAAATGGGTTTAGGAACTCGAACAAATTCTAAAAGTATATGAATCATCATTGGGGACATTTTGTAATCATTTTCTGATAATGTAGCGCGTGTAATTTTGGGTGCGTAAAGTGATCGATGCCGGTCCTTTGTTAAAAGTGACCAAGTGGTATAAAATTTAGTTAGGGAAGGAAAAAAGGTAGGGAGGGGGTGGTTGAGGTGTAAGTTAAAGTAGAGTGGGTAGAGTAGGTGGAAGTGAGTTATGGATGGGTAAAAAATGAGTAGATTGAGCAAGAATATAAGTCAATAGGTGAGAATGGGTGCAAGATGGGTGAAATGAGCTAGGTCAAATAGGTGAAAAAAAGTAAAAAAGGGAGGGGGAGAGAGATGAAATAGGTGAAGTGATAATGTTGAGACTAGGTAGAATGGATGTCAAGTAGCAAGTTGGGTGAAAGTGAGTAGATTAGTAAAGGTATAGGTATGTAATGGGTGGATCGGGTAAGGTCAAATAGACAATCAAAAGATTCATTTGAATAATACGGTTGAGTGGTGATGATGCGGGTGAGGTAGCGAGTTGACAATGCAAGACAGGGTGCCACCTCTTTTGGTATAGATGTGGCCTAGTGTGACAGATGAGGAGTGGTCGCATATACTGGGATGTTGGGCTCACTGTTGTGAGGTGATATAGGTGCATTATACGGGATCACAATTTGATAGTCACTCTCATCAATAAATGGTATGCAGCAACCAATACCTTTAATTTACCTACTGGTGAGATGACTATTACATTGGATGATGTTTATAGGATTTTGTGGTTTCCTATTGTTGGAGAGTGGTATATCACATATCATCATATGAGTTGCTTGAGCCGATGGGGAGAGTGTTTGGGGAGGATATGATTGACTTGAGAGATCAAATTTTAGCATTAGTTATGGGGAAATGTACGCTTAATCCCGAGGAGACCAGATTATCGGATTACAGTGATGGTAGCTATAGGATGCTATGCGATCCCGATTAAAGGGCGATGGATTTCCTCGGTATTGATGGGTGTATTAGAGGATATGATAGATCAACAAGTTTGTTTTGCATGAGCACAAAACTACTCAAGACAATTTTATAGAGAGTTATGGGTGTATCAGAGGATGCATCAATATGGTATTTTTATACGTATGTCTTGCATCTTTGTTGGGCATATGAGCA
Organism: Taxus wallichiana var. yunnanensis; assembly: GCA_018340775.1. Classification (NCBI taxonomy): domain Eukaryota; kingdom Viridiplantae; phylum Streptophyta; class Pinopsida; order Cupressales; family Taxaceae; genus Taxus; species Taxus wallichiana. Next base: position 506,342,015 of record CM031241.1, on the reverse strand, counting down.
CATAGTATGTGTGTGCCCACAGGGAATTCCATGATAGGAGTAGCACATAGGTGTTTATAGAGTAGGATACAGGAGGTGGGTGCCAGTAGGGGCACATCCACGAGTAGAGGAGGTGTCATGTGATGTGACATATTTTTTGTGGACTTTAGAGGGATTTTATGCTATGGATATTGTATGGCGATCATATGTTGATTTTTCGTCCAACGAGGGCATGTCTGAGGAGTTGGTCAGGTGGATATATGGATGGAGGGCTAAGGAGCATGAGATGATACCGGTGGATCGAGTTAGACGATAGTTCGGGCTTTAGCAGGATGTGCCTCCAGTGTTTCCGCAATACTGCAGGGATGATGTTGAGAGACCATTGTCGCCACCACATCTAGTAGATCCTACAAGATAGGAAGAGTAGATGGCGATAGGTGGATAGATGACGTTGGTATTATTGATGGATATAGGCACTAGTGTATAGCCTAACTACAGGTAGCACCATTGAGACCAGGACATCTTGATCTAGCCAAAGTTACAATGTATAGGGACCAGTTACAAGGTCAGGTGATAGTGTTATAGCTACAACTTAGTCAGGAACATGCCCAGGTGACCACTCTTTTGGGATATGTCGCTGGATTACAGGAGCAATTGACATAAGCGCAGGCTCATATTCAGGCTCCGGCACAACCACCAACAGGGATAACATACATGTATCCACATTACAAACTCACATTTCTACTCTACATGGCCATTTGGTAGCAGCCCAGGAAGAGGTGCAGGTACATGCATAGGCACCAACAGTAGGACAGGGTCCCGTGTTACAGATAGGAGGAAAGGGATCACTAGTACATGTATAGGGTCTACAAGTATGTGTCGGATCTATGGCACCGCCCCTGTGTGATTTTGATGGTCGAGTTATAGAGATGTCGTGTCCGAGTCTCAGTATTATCGAGTTCGATTGATGGAGGTAGGTATCCAAAGTATGTTACCTATGGAGAGTATAGAGCTCGGAGAGGCACCAATGCAAGGACCAACACATAGACACATAGTTCAAGCATCTCAATTATTCATCGGCCACATAGGCAGGGTGAGCAAGAGGTTACTAGCTCACATTGAGAGAGGCTAGGTGAGGGTACTTGGGAGAGAAACATAGGTATCGGCCCTTCCTATATTTGATATATCAAATGATATGGTTATTTTGTATTTTTGATTTATATATCGCTGCGTGCTAAAGACGTGAGATGTATATGAGATTTTGAGAGACTTGTATTTATATATGACCTTTCTATGTATAGATGGATGATGATATTTAGTTTTGTTATGATGTTATTCAGTTTTTAGTTTCATTGTACTATTATCATGGAGAGTAGATGTAGGCATGGTTTGGTTTAATTTCCAAGTTAATGATTGTATGGAAACTAGATGATTAGGCATGGTTGAGTCAATATTGTGAGTGATTGGTTGAATTTTCATTGTATTGATGTCATGGAAAGTAGATGTAGGCATGGTTTTGGTATGGTTGAAATGTAGATGTAGTTATTAATGTTATGGAAAATAAAATTTTAAGTACAATTTGATTATCATTATGTGATTGAGAGTTGTATTTCCACTGTATTGATGTCAGGGAAATTAGGTGATTAGGCATGATTGAGTTATGTTTGTTTGGGTTTAGTTTCCAAGTTATTAGTATCATGGAAAATAAATGATAATGTATATGATTGATGTATGTTTTTAGTTTAAGTTAACTTCCAAATTAATAATTTTATGGAAATTAAGTGTTTGTTTGATGAAAAAATGATGATTGGAAAAAGAATTTCCGAGCTAACCTCAAAGGGCCCCATGCCCATGCACTAAGAGTGTTGCTTACATAGCCCTTGTGAAAGGGGCCTCAAAGCCGATGTAGTTTTCCCATAAACCAGGGAAGAATGAGATCATATTAGGTCAGATGAATAGGTAGTTTGGGTAGTTAGGTATGTTGGGTAAGGTCTGTTTTAAAGATACGCAAGGTCGAATGTTGAATAGGTAATAGGAAAGGTGAATTAAACGTAGGCATAGATGAAAGTGTCATGGTTGATTTAGTTTCGATGATCATGTCTGTCAAACAAACAAAAAGTAGGCAAAGGTTAAATGAAAAGGTGTGAAATGCTCCTTAGTTGGCAAAGACTATAATTGGCATATCCTTAGACTCAGTGAACTTAAATCCTTAGGTACATTGCATGAGTGATAGGTCTATAGGTGAAAGAAGTGGCGTGATCACAATGTGTAAAATACACGCTTTGTCCCGTGAGTTGGTTTAGAAGATAATAAAACAAGAAGTAAGGTGGAAGGGTTTGTTTAGTATAACCTTGTTTGTGAGACAATAAGCCTCCTCTACAAGATACCCAAAACCAGGATAGGCAAGTCCATGACCAATTTTTTTTCATTATTTTTCTTTTCTTTTGCTAGATATAGAATGATCAATGTGGAAAATCTATAATGGGATACAATAGGTTCTCCATGAGGTCTTATTGAATTTGATTGATGCAGAAGCTCTAGAATTATTTTATTTGAGAGATACAATTGTAGACACCTATTTTTTGGTATAGCGCCTCTCAATAATCTTATATACATGCTAATTCGATTCTCACATCTCTTTATCTTAAATTAAATAAAATCCTATCTATTTACTCACATTATTTAATTGATTATCAATGGGCTCCGTATGGACCCATTTGATAAATCAATTTTTGGCATCATCCCCATCTCTCACAAATTATTTAATTCATAATGCATATCTCCGACACTCTTTTTTTAAAAAGAGTTCTTTCTCTTAAATTGAATTATCAATGGGCTCCATATGGACCCATTTGATAAATCAATTTTTGGCATCATCCCCCATCTCTCACAAATTATTTAATTCATAATGCACCCATCCGACACCTCCTTTTAAAATGAAATCTTTATCTCACCCCCCATTCAAATCATTTCCCCCACTTTGCCTAATAAGTCAAACTATGGGACTCACGTTGATCACATCACATCCCTAACTCAGGTTACTTTACTACACCTTGGGTATCATCTAACATGCAATTTAGCCTCACATCTAAACTATAAATATGGGGTTTTCCCCCATATTTAGGGAGAGGGAGATTATTTCAAAGGGATATATAGATTTTTAAGGAGAATATTTTTTTAAAGGAGGAGGAGGATATATTTTTTAAAATAAGAAGGAGAAAGCTCTAACAGTGTCTCTTATCTTGCCATCTTGATGCCCGGTTCATTTCATAGCAGGACATAAGCTAAGTATTCTTGTTATTTCAGTTGCTTGTCATTTTTTACTACTGTTCATGATCTATTATTATCTTGTCTAACACGGGGTTGACATCCTCCAAGGGAGTTGAAATCCTCTTGGAACCGGCATTGTTGCAACCCCGCATATTGTGTTCTAATCTTATCTGGTTTAGTTTTACAAATCTAGCTTCTTGATATCATGCATCTACTTTCTTTACACCCATATCATCCATCTCCATCTCCAAGGTACTAAGCCCTTGTATACTCGACATGGTCTCGTGTTTCTTGATTACTCGTACACTCACCTGGATAGGAAGCAGGAAACGCAGATCTACATTTGGCACGCCCGGTGGGACCAGATCCAAGATCTGGTCGTTTCATTTGTTTTGTTCCTTTATTCATCTCGTGTAGGTATTATAAATATACCAGTTCTCCTGTGTCATAGTTTTCAAATATCTGTGATAAATATTTCATCTTGTGGACTCACGTTTTTGCAAGATTTGGTGTTATCTTCATCCGTATCAGAGGTTTGTGTCGCCTTAAGGTAAGTACTCTTCTTGTGTTTAACCAGCTTGGTATTTAGTTTCAAGTTTAGTTTTATTATTAAATACATAATCATACTCAAATAAAAATTAAAAAAATCATATGTTAGGTTCTACTCGCATGGGGAACAAATCCGAAACTAATCTTATTGTCTTGCTTTTATTTGTGATCTCAGTTGTATAATAGATTTTTTTCTTTCCTTTTCCTTTTAATGGCCTTTGCTTTGACCTAACAAAATATGTCTATATATTCATCTAGATCTTAATTTCTAATTATGTATAAATCTCACATTTCAAAGCATACTAATCTATGGTTACTTGTTTAAAATATAATAATCTATAGTTATTTATTTTAAAACATAATAGACAATATTGATTTATTTAAAAAAACATTAGAATTAAATTATTAAAAATGTCATTCAATATTGAAATGTAATCCACATCCATGGAATGTCAACACCATAGTTAATTGTATATGTCCCGTTTAGTTCTCTTTTTCATGTGATTCGCTTTATGTCACCACACATGTAAAAAGTTGTGTCCATGTGCAGTAGGACCACCTTGGGCATACCTAAAAGTGAATAATTTTTTTCTCAATAAAAAGGTTTGATAAGATATTGCTCCTCATTTCCTTTTCTTGTCCCATTATTGTAGATATCTTATCATTTTCATATCTTGTCGGTCGATTATTGTGGGGTATAAGACATTAATAATTTAATTACTTTATAAGTATTCTTATTATACAAATAAATGCAACATACACATTTATATTGTTTTGGTAGTATAGTTTATTGTTTAACAACATATTATTTCTTATTTATATTATTTCATTAATCTGTGATCATTATTTTTAATGTATAGTTCATTCTTATTTACCTTAGTATCTATTAAATTTTTATTAGGTTGATATTATTTAGTTAGTTTAATTTAGTTAGCAACTTAATTAATTTTTATTTTTATTTTTATTATTATTTATTTTAGAAATTCAGTTATTGACTAGTTTATTTTGCTAATGTCTTATAAATATTGATGTTTAAGTGGTATTGGCTTAAGTTGTGTCATTACACGTAGGTTACCTTTGTTTTCGCCCAAAAATTAATTATTTAGAAATTTTTTTCGCAATATAATTAACTTGATTAGTTATTAAATTTCTTTTCAATACACAAGGTCATTAGGACCATTATATTGCTTTTCTTATCCTGTCATCTGCATGAATTAATTGTTTTATTTACTTCTGCAGGTAAACTCCACGACCTTGCAACCATTAAATCATCTTTGTCAAAGACCATTTTGTAAAACAAAACCAAAAACAAAAAAAAAAAGAAAATACTCATTTTTACTGGCCTCATCTACAACTCTAAACGGTGCCATTTTAGGGTACCTGGGTGTTCCAGGCCACTGACTGGCACTTCTAAAAACACCATCATCAAGTACAATCACATAACACCAACAAGTGATTCTCAGGTATTTCTCATTTTTCCCTATTTTCTCTTTTCTACATCAAACTTTCTCTTTCCTGAGTGTCTGTATACATCGAACGTCACATTTCATTTTGGTCTAAAATGAACCTTTTGCATCCTGCCTGATCACATAGCTTAAGTAAAGGATTTAACTCTCTGCATTTCACCTATCACACACTGCCTAAAACTGCACAAACATAATTTACACATCAAAACATTCCTCTCACCTGGTTAATCAATTGGGACTTAAACACCCAACAGACAACCGTCTCAGACATCTCCCAATCCATAACTACCTGAAACCAGCCTTAGACTCCTTTAGGAACCTCTATTACTTACTTTTCTTTTCTGTTCACATCCTCTAAATTAATCATGAGGCTAAAAAAAAATTGCTTGATTTATTTGTCAACAACATACATAAACAAATGTTTCTTTACTTCACACCTATTGTCGCTCTCTCCCAAATCAAGACAAACAAACAATCTACTTTATCCCATGATATTACTTCCTCTGACGATCTTACTCAACAGGATTCTAAACTCAAAACCACGTTGTCGGTCAGCCAATCTCCAATCTCCATGGTCTCACCTCATGAGAACCATGTCATACAAAATTCTCCCCACCTTGACACCAACCCTCCTATCCCCCATCAAGCCAGTCTTCCTAAATCAATCGTACCACCATCTCCTGCTCCTCTAGATACATCTGAATCTCCTCCTAACCCCATATATGACTTCTTACTCCAAAAATCTCCTATAATCTCTAAATCCTCCCAATCTCCTCAATTGGTGGATCACATTCCACCCACATCCCTTTTTGTCAATTCTATTTCATCCGCCACTAGTATGCCCATCAAACAATCTCAGCTTTTGAATACCTACATCCCTACCCATCCTATGCTCCAACAGTCTCAACCCCTTAACACTCATATCCCTACCTACCATCTACCACAACAACCTACCCAGCTTCAACGAACACACCATATTCCTATTATTCAAAGTCAACCTATGCAACAATCTCAACCCATGACACATGTTCATCCTTACCAAGCAGCTCCCCAAACACCCACATATCCACAAATTAATCAATTTTCTTATCAAACCATTTCACAAACATCCTATCCACAAACTTATCAACCGCTTTATCAGACGCTTCACCAAACACCCACACATCCACAAACACGTTATTTGCCTTATCAAACTACCTTTCAAACCACACAGTCGATCCAATCTCAACCTTACAATACCTTTACTAATTCAATTCACGCCTTAATGAATCGGTTAGCTCGATTTAGAAACCCTTACCATACCTCTCAAGAACACCTTATCCTATGAACAAATCTATAACAAACCGATTCATCCATCGGTTCCAATCAAACCTTATCCCCCTCATTGGAAACTTCCTACATTTAATAAGTTCAATAATAAAGAATATCCCCAACAACATCTCCTTGCATTTAAACACGCATGTTGTCTTATTGCACATGATCATGATCTACTTCTTCACACTTTCCCCATGTCTTTGTCTGGTCTCCAAGTTGGACTGGTATAACAATATCCCACGACATTCCTTATTCTCTTTCACCCAACTTGCACAGTTGTTCTTAGAACACTTTTCTATCAATATCACATGTAAAACCACTATCACTGATCTATATACCATTCGACAGTATGAAAATGAGACCATCACCAAATTCATCGCACAGTGGCATGTTGTTGTAAACCAGCTCTCCTTCACTATCCCGCAAACCGAACTCATCGACTTATTCTCACATTCATGTGCCAAACATATATCATCCACTTTATAGATCCAATCATTCCGAACCTTTGATGAAGCTTTCACAATGGCTCGTAAGCTCGAAACCCGTGCCATTGAGTAGGATCATCTTAAACTAAGTTCAACTAAATCAAAAATTGAATCCACTAAACTATTCACACATAATGACAAGTTCAAGACTGTAACCAACACTGTGGTCATTGAACCCTCGTCCCCATCTACACCAAACACATGGTCTCAACAATGATCTCCTCAATCAACAACCAACTACACTCCTTTAGGAGAATCATACAATTCTGTATTTGATAAGTTGATGAGCGTAAACTCTATCCAACTACCTCCCATACGACTCGTAGACAACTCGCAAGCCATGCCTATTTGGTAACACGAGGCCCACTTTTGTAAATATCATCAATTCAAAGGTCATGACATTGAGAGATTTTGTTCCTTTAAAGATCGTGTCCAACAATTTGTAAATCAAGGGGTTATCCAAATTGATACCTCTAGTACATAGACTAATCAACCACCAACAAATCACGTCACCCCCTTTACATCTCAACTATCAAACGCTTGTATGGTTGATTATAACGACACAATTACACAAAAACCTTGAGGCATTAGTGAAATCCACACATGAGGATCATAACATCCCACCACGCTTCCATAGCCTGGACCCCAGGCTAGATTTGCGCCGTATAGCGAGGACCACCACCTATTATCGAGCCCGGTGAACATCTTGCAATGTTGGCGTATTTACTCGTGCCAAGACTCAAACCTGGGTGGTCACTCTGATACCAAATGTAATGAACCGTTACACCAAAACCTCGAGGCATTAGTGAAATCCGCACATGAGGATCATAACATGTGTGGATTTCACTAATGCCTCAAGGTTTTGGTGTAATGGTTCGTTACACTTGGTATCAAAGTGACCACCCAGGTTCAAGTCCCGGCACGGGTAGCTACACCGACATTGCAGTGTTCACCTGAGGCTCGTATAGCGAGGCGGGGTCCCGCTATCTGAGCACAAATCTAGCCCTGGTCAGATACGGAAGTGTGGTGGGATGTTATGATCCTCATGTGTGGATTCACTCACTAACGCTCCTCAAGGTTTTGGTGTAATGTTCGTTATTATTGACACTTGTCAATCAAGATCCCATCTTGTCACCAACTATGCATGTTCCCACAAAGTGGACATTATTTCCATCTCTTATTCAGAACCTGTAACACCTACATCAACTTTCACTACTTATGTTGAACCTGTACCTTCTCCTATCCTTGCCACATCCACATCAAATTCAACTATATCATCCATTTCCGCCGCTTCAAATACACCCCAATCTACCACATTAGATTCATCCTTAGCACTTATTTCAGCTCCACTCATATCCACACATATCCCTACATCTCTCACACCCATTCATTCACCGACATCTTCATCAAATACACCTATTACTACACCTATATTGCTCACAACCATCCCAACTAAACCCAGTTCTACAACATGCACCCTTGCAACCCTATCTTCGACATCAATCCCTTTATCAAAAATATCATTCTTACCCCTTGAAACATTTATGAAACAACCAGTCCATTCTACTTCTACATCCGAAAATGTCCCTGCACTTGCTACATTACCATTACCCATAAGGTCTACTCCATCGGTTATCACATCACTCACATCTCCACATATTCCAAAAGTGCCTACATCTTTATCTATCCTAGCTACCCCTATACCTATCATATCAACAAGTCCACCTATCTCTACCTTGACAACCTTTCCTGTGGCCACAACAGTACCCAGTCTAGCCCAATATTCTTTACCCAATCCTCCTATCACATCAATCAAATCCTCTCGATCTACAACCCTACCAAATATACCCCTTGAATCACCTATTGAACCAACACATCCACCTCGATCAAATAAAGATGCTTTACCTTCTCCCTCTACAAAATCATCTCTTTCCATGCCAAAATCGAAACAATCTATGTCTCACATAGATATCATTAATCGCATCATACAAACACCTATCTCTTCATTAACATCTTCATCTTGTTTTAGAACAGTTTCTCCATTAATAACCACACCACCACTATCAGATCCTCTAGTTGAAATTATTTTCATCCCTGCTAGAGGTAAATCTTCTCGGTCAAAGTCTAAGGCTTGGGGCAAACATCCCCCAATGGTCCCCTACACATCCACAGAAACATTCAGGTTTGCCCTCTTCTCAATAATCCAATTCCACAACATCCATGTCGAGGTTGGTTTTTCCATCTACGACATCTTGCAATAATCAATACACATCTAAACAATATCATCCTTGACCAAATTTTATTTGTCCTCCAAAACACGAAAATCACACATCCAATCTACATCTACATTTTCTCCTAATGTTAAGCTCGAGACATCCTATCAAAACCCACAAAATTTACCTTCCCCATGACACTTTAATGGGGTTATACGTAAACATCTTTCGACATCTATCATTAAACTTCCTCCTATTAAAGCCTTCAATCCATATGGTCCCAAGCCATCATGGTTTAATCCTAATTGCAGTTGTGCTTATCATCGTACCCTAGGTCACGACATCGAACATTGTAAGGCCTTTTAGTCAATCATCCACAATCTTATAAAGAAAGATGATTTCCTCATTCAGGGGAAAGTTCCTTCTCCATCTACCTTGAATCCAATCCATATCCCATCTGTTGGATCTCCCATGATCCCTCCATCCACATCTTCCCTTAATATCCATCCAGCCTATGTCATTCCTCCTAAGGAATTCCTCCATTGTTCATCAATGCCGCTTATCTTACTAAGCACACTTGTGGTCTCCGATCATTTACCCCATCCAAATCTAAAACAATCTCATCTAAGCTCTTTTGACATCCTTTACCTCCTTCACATTTAACTTGTTGGGAGAATAACCTTCCCTCGCCCTTGAGCATCTCATCTGTACAACCCCCTTGTTACTAGGGGACTTCGCTCTTTGACATTGTTTTATCTACCTTCCTTCACATCCATCCAATCTAAATTAATTATATCTAGATCCTCATCTCATTCTAAGTCCTCCTTTGAGGCCATATTTGTTCTTTTATGTTTATGCTCCTTTTGGGAGTATCATCTTTTTCATTGAAGCCCTCCTTTGAGGCCATGTTTCTCTCTCCATTGAGGGACCCCTTTTCTCCAAGTCCACCTTTGTGGCTATATTTTTGTCTCTTCTGGGGCACCATCTATTTCAAAGTCCACCATTATGGCTATATTTTTGTCTCCTTCGGGACATCATTTATTTCATAAGCCCTCCTTTGAGGCCATATTTGTTCTTTTTATGCTCCTTTTGGGAGTATCATCTTTTTGTTGAAGCCCTCCTTTGAGGCCATATTTGTATCTCCATTGAGGGACCTTTTCCTCTAAGTCCACCTTTGTGGCTATATTTATGTCTCTTCTATGGCACCATATATTTTGAAGCCCAACATTGTGGCTATATGTGTGTCTCTTTTTGATCCAGAGGATCCTCACAAAGAAACATCGATCTAAGATCTTCTCGAGAAATTGTTGCAGTCATTTTTAAAACGTGGGGAAAAATTATACGACTCAACGCGACTTGTTTGCAGAAACGAGCTCGTTTGCAAAAGTTATAGCCCGCTGAAATTTTTGGGCAACCTGGCGAATTTTGGGGTTTTTGTGCAGAGTTGGACGTGTGCACGCTTGCCAAGTGTTGCGATCGTATTGCGACACGTGGACAAATTGTGTGACGTATTAAAAAAAATGGGTTTTGGAACGCCGGTCTTGGACACTCGATCTCGGACAAATGGACCCCGCTATTTTTACAGGTGGGGCCCTCGGCCAGTGGTCGACACACTCGATTTAGGAGGGGTGCCTTGGCCTCCTTCTCATTTAACCATTCAACCAACTGTGTATATAAACCTCTATATTTTCTATTGCGCCATGCATGTGGGATATTGGGCATGCTTGACTTAAATTATCCACGCCCTTTTTAACTTCCTTGCTTTTTCCACGCCTATATTTAATCATTTCCAAGCATATATTAAATTTTCCACGCATTATTCAAACTGTCCAAACATACATTAAATTACCCACGCCACATTTGGAACTGTCCACCTTTTTAGGGATTTAGGCGCCTAAAATAAATGCTATGCGCCACCCAATGCGCCCCAAGGTCAAAGCGCCTATTATATAGGCTTAGGTGGCTTACTTGCCACTTTAAATGCGCCCCCTCCACCTATTTTAAACCATAAGATATGCTCCCAAGCGCCCAATGTGGGATTTTATTCCCAAAGGATCAGCCAAAGGGAATGGAACTCGGGTGGAGGTGGTAAAAGGATATGCGCCCACCATCGGACGGGAGGTGCACAAACAATATAAATAGGGTAATATTTTATTTGTAATGGCATTTGACCGTGTAAGAAATATTGTATTGCTCATATCTTGAGCTAACGGTGGAATTTGAAGGAGATGTAAAAGGCAACCCCTATTATTTTCGACAGAGGAAGGCGTGAGAAGGTCTAAATTTTGTAGAATTCTTTGTAAAGGATTATTTTCAAGATTTTAATAGATCGGTCCCATTCAATTTGGACCGAGGAGACGTAGCCCTCAAGCGCCGAACTCCGTTATCAATTCTCGCATCACGTTCTTTGGTGAATTCTCTTCATTTATTTCTATATTTGCACAAGATACTTAGAGTTTTATTCTTTTATTAAAAATACAAAAAGAAATAATGCACAAATTTAAATCGAAAATCAATACAAAGCAAGAAAAGTGTGTGTGCACAATTGCTAGTTAAATTTGGTTTTCAGATCATTGGTATCAGAGCTGGTTTTGACTGATTTTTGGTTCAGTCTAACGTGTTTTGGATTGCAAGTTGTGTGTTTTGGATGATAACAAGGTCTCGATCTAAGAAGGGTGAAGGAGAATTAGTTGAAGGAGATCCCAAAATTGGTACCAGACGATCTCGAAGTCCGACAATGGAGGATCGAGAGGAAGTGGAACAAAATTTTCGTCAATCCTTCCAACAGATGAAGGAAATGGTGGAAGAAATGTACCAAGAAAGGAAAAGGGAAAAGGGGACTAGAGAAGGTAAGAAAGAAGAAAGCTCTAGTTCTGACATTCCAAAAAGAGACTCCTTAAAATCTGATTTTCTTTCATTAAAGTTAGATATCAAGTTTGAATTGCCTATGTATACTGGAGAGCTAAATGCAGAGAAATTGGATAACTGGGTCAAGCAAATAGAAGTATATTGCAGGGTTCAGAAAATTGTTGATGATGAAGCAAAGATTCATCTGGAAACTCTTCGGATGGGTGGAACCGCACTCATTTGGTGGGAGAGTAAGCTTCAGGAAGTGGAAGAAAACAAAGGTAAAGAAATCACTTCTTGGTCTGAATTTGTTTCAAATCTTAGGCAACAATTTTATCCTCTTGGTTATAAGCAACAAGCTATGATGGATTGGCAAACATTAAGACAAACTAAGGGACAAAGTGTTCAAGAATACACACAAGAATTTAGGAAAAGGGCTCTAACTCTGGGAATTTCCCTGAACACAGAAGAAACACTGCTCAAATATATTGGTGGATTGCATAGTTATCTAAGGCATATGATACTTGTTTTAGGTACTACTAATCTTGATGCAGTATGTGTTCAAGCAACCCATCTGGAAGCACGAGGGAAAATGACAAAGGAGTCCTCTTTCTCTTCTTTTAATCAGAAGAACAAGCAATCTGAAGGAAAAGGTTCGAAAGAACAAGGAAAAGGAAAGGGTAAGCATAAAACAAACTCTACTGTTAAGAAGGAAGATGAAAAACCATTTTGCAATCATTGTAAAAAAAACCATGATGAGTCTAAATGTTGGAAATTACATCCTGAAAAGAAGCCCAAATGGATGGTTAAGAAAAGAAAGGAAAAGAAAACAAACACTGTAGTGCATGATCTTGGTTCTGATTCAGGTGATGAAACCAAAATCACAGCTATGGGTTTACAAGGTAAGTCCACTCTTTCAATTTCCAACAATAGCGTTTCAGATGTTGCATCTTCTTCTAGTAAACAAAGTAGTAAAGGACGATAAGAAAAGAAATGAGCTTTTCCACATTAGAGTAATTTCAAAGCATACAAAAATTGATACTCTTTTTGATAGTGGATCTCAAGCTAATTTGATTTCAGAGGAGGTTGTTAAAAAACTAGGACTCAAAACTACACCACATCCTAAGCCTTATCCTTTGGGCTGGGTTTGTGATGATGCAAAGCTGCAGGTAACTAAAACTTGTACTTTCAGATTTGCCATTACAGACAAGTTTATTGATGAGGTTGAATTGGATGTAGTTCCTTTGGATATTTGTGGGGTGGTTTTGGGAAGTCCTTATTTGTATGATCGTAAAGCAATCTTCTATAGGGAAGAAAATAAATATTTTCTTGTCAAGGATGGAATTGAGTTTATTATTAGAGCTCACCGTGAAAAGAATAATCTATCCTTGGTAGCTATTCAGAGTCAAATGAAAAGGCTTGTAAATTCAAGCAAAAGTTTTGTGCTCATGGTGGTCAAAGCCAAGGAAAAAGAAAATGAAATGGCTTTTGAGACTTGCGATCTAAAACATAAGGATGAATTGGTAAAAATTGTTTCTCAATTTGATGATGTTTTTCAGGATCCACAAGGTCTACCTCCCAAAAGAGGGGTTCAACATGAGATACAGTTGCTTCGGGATGCACCTCTTCCCAATATCGGAATGTACAGGTTGTCAGTAGTAGAGAACGAGGAAATCAAGAGACAGGTAATGGAACTTTTGGCTCAAGGTATAATTCGTCCAAGTACATCCCCATGTGGTTCACCAATTATATTGGTTCCCAAGAAGGATGGCACTTGGCGAATGTGTGTTGATTTCCGTGCTTTAAACAAGATTACTATAAAGAATCGTTACCCTCTTCCTAGAATAGATGATTTACTGGATCAATTAAGAAATGCAATTTATTTCACTAAGTTAGACTTAAGAAGTGGTTATCACCAAGTAAGAATTACAGAAGGTGATGTTTGGAAAAGCTGCTTTTAAAAGCGAAAGCAGGATTGTTTGAATGGTTAGTGATGCCTTTTGGTTTGTCTGATGCACCCAACCGCAACATTCATGAGAGTTATGAATGAAATTTTAGACCATTCATTGATAATTTCGTTATTATCTACTTAGATGATATTCTTATTTTCAGTAAATCATGGGATGAACATATTAAACACATCCAGAAAGTCTTAGATGCACTAAGGAGAGAGAAATTGTATTTGAAGATGTCAAAATGTGAATTTGGAAAAACATCTTTAATTTACTTGGGGTATATTGTAGGAAATGGAGAATTGAAAATTGATCCTGCAAAAATAGAGGTTATTGTGAAATGGCCTAGACCCACAAATGTGACGGAAGTTAGAAGTTTTCTAGGTGCAGTTCAATACTGGAGGAAATTTATTGCTAACTTCTCATATATTGCATCTCCGTTGCATGCTTTGACAAGTATTAAACAGGTCTTTCAGTGGGGAGGAAAACAACAAAAAGCATTTGACACACTGAAAGAGAAGATAAGTACCGCTCCGATCTTGGCACTTCCGGATTTACAACATTCATTTGAGATTGAGACGGATGCTAGTGACTACGTAATGGGGGCAGTTTTGATGCAAAACAAACGACCAGTGTGTTACCATTCAGAAACCTTTACAAGTGCGGTAAGAAACTATCCAACTTATGATAAAGAGTTGTATGCTTTGGTTCAAAGTGTTAAAAAATGGAAGCATTATTTAATGGGAAAAGAAACAATAATCCATACTGACCATCAACCGCTTCAATATTTACAAACACAAACCAAATTGCAGCAGTCTAGACATTTCAGGTGGATGGGATTTTTGCAACAATTTCATCTTGTAATCAGGTATAAAAAAGGTATTCAAAACAAGGTTGCCGACATGTTGTCCAGACCACCAGTGGTAGTAGCATCTATCCTTTTACAGCATAGTTCTTTGGCTCATGTTAGTTACAAGGAACAATATGCAAATGATGTTGATTTTAGAGAAGTGTATGAGGATTTAGTAAGTGGGAAACAAGTAGGAGAAAAAGATTATCATTTGCATGAAGGATTGTTATATCATTCTGGAAAACTTTGTATTCCAGAAAATGAGCGTGTGCATATGATTAGGGAAGCACATACTTCTCTTATTTCAGGGCATTTTGGTGTAAGTAAAACAATTGCACATTTACAAAAATATTGCTATTGGCCTAGAATGCATGAACAGGTAAACCGCTATATTAAGGGGTGTGTTCTTTGTGCCACAAGCAAGCCAAGTAACAGGAAATTAGGACTTTACACTCCTCTTCCTGTTCCAACACGGCCTTGGGAAAGTGTTTCCATGGACTTTGTAGGAGGCTTGCCCATGACACGGAGAAAACATGATTACTTATATGTGGTAGTGGACAGATTTAGCAAAATGTGTGTGTTGGTTCCATGTACTAAACAAATAAGCTGGTGAGGAGCTGCACATTTATTCTTTCAGTTTGTTTGGGTTCATTTTGGTTTACCTACTTCCATCATATCTTATCGGGATTCTAGATTTCTTGGGAATTTTGGTCAAGCATTGTGGGGGCTTATGGACACAAAACGAAAAAAAAGCACTGCTTTTCATCCACTGGTCGATGGTCAAACAGAGGTTGTAAACCGCACGGTGGTACAATTACTCAGGGGCTATAGTAGCAAACATCCTAAATTGTGGGATGAACATCTTTATTATGTGCAACATGCTTATAATCGTGCCTTACATTCTTCTACTTGAAGTCTCCATTTGAGACTTGTTATGGTTATCTGCCTAATTCTCCATTAGATATATATTATGGACATGAAACTGTTGTTAATGGTGCAAGTGATTACGACAAGGCTAAAAGATTTGTGCAGAGAATACAACAGGTTCATCAGTATGTCCATGAACAATTGGAGAAGAGCCAGGCTAAGTACAAAGCTAGGCATGATAAACATAGAACTGATCACAAGTTCAAAGTTGGTGATTCAGTTTGGCTTCACATCAGCAAAGAAAGACTGACAGGTGAAGGTAAAAAATTGAAACCTATACGGTATGGTCCGTTCCAAATATTGGAAAAAATTGGTAACAACGCTTTCCGGTTAGATTTACCTCCATATATGCAAATCTACTCAGTTGTAAATGTTGAGAATTTAAGATTGTATGAACCGCCTATGATTATTGATCATGATGATTCTAACATAATGCCTTCCATTGATGATTTTGCTCCTGAGTATCTTGATGAGTTGCAGGAAGACATCATTTTGGACAGGAAAGAAAGAACTTCGTGAAGAGGTGATATTGAGTATCTTCGTGTTGGGTTCAAAGGCATGCATCCGAACAAGGCAAAATGGATGGAAACCGGAAAGGTGAGGGAGAAATACCCTCACCTATTCACCAATTAGGTTGACTTTTGGGGTCCAAAAGTTTCTCAGTGGGGAGGAATGATCCAGAGGATCCTCACAGAGAAACACCGATCTAAGATCTTCTCAGAAATTGTTGCAGTCATTTTTAAAACGTGGGGAAAAATTATACGACTCCAACGACAGCTTGTTTGCAGGAAACGGAGCTCGTTTGCAAAAGTTATAGCCCGCTGAAATTTTTGGGCAACTGGCGAATTTTGGGGTTTTTGTGCAGGTTGGACGTGTGCACGCTCGCCAAGTGTTGCGATCGTATTGCGACACGTGGACAAATTGTGTGACGTATTAAAAAAATGGGTTTTGGAACGCCGGTCTTGGACACTCGATCTCGGACAAATGGACCCCGCTATTTTCTGGCTGGGGGCCCTCAGCCAGGTTCGACACACTCGATTTAGGAGGGGTGCCTTGGCCTCCTTCTCATTTAACCATTCAACCAACTGTGTATATAAACCTCTATATTTTCTATTGCGCCATGCATGTGGGATATTGGGCATGTTTGACTTAAATTATCCACGCCCTTTTTAACTTCCTTGCTTTTTCCACGCCTATATTTAATCATTTCCAAGCATATATTAAATTTTCCACGCATTATTCAAATTTGTCCAAACATACATTAAATTACCCACGCCACATTTGGAACTGTCCACCTTTTTAGGGATTTAGGCACCTAAAATACATGCTATGCGCCACCCAATGCGCCCCAAGGTCAAAGCGCCTATTATATAGGCTTAGGTGGCTTACTTGCCACTTTAAATGCGCACCCTCCACCTATTTTAAACCACAAGATATGTTCCCAAGCGCCCAATGTGGGATTTTATTCCCAAAGGATCAGCCAAAGGGAATGGAACTCGGGTGGAGGTGGTAAAAGGATATGCGCCCAGCCATCAGACCAGGAGGCGCACAAACAATATAAATAGGGTAATATTTTATTTGTAATGGCATTCGGACTGTGTAAGAAATATTGTATTGCTCATATCTTGAGCTAACGGTGGAATTTGAAGGAGATGTAAAAGGCAACCCCTGTTATTTTCGACAGAGGAAGACTGTGAGAAGGTCTAAATTTTGTAGAATTCTTTGTAAAGGATTATTTTCAAGATTTTAATAGATCGGTCCCATTCAACCGGACCCGGAGACGTAGGCCTCAAGCGCCGAACTCCGTTATCAATTCTCGCGTCACGTTGCTGGTGAATTCTCTTCATTTATTTTTGTATTTGCACAGTACTTGCAGTTTTTATTCTTTTATTAAAAATACAGAAAGAAATAATGCACAAATTTAAATCGAAAATCAATACAAAGCAAGAAAAGTGTGTGTGCACAATTGCTAGTTAAATTTGGTTTAGATCACTTTTGGGACATCATTTATTTCATCAAGCCCTCCTTTGAGGCCATTATTGTCCTTCCATATTTGTGTCTTTCTTGGGGCACCATTTATTTTCATGTAAATCCACCATTGTGGTCATATGTTAGTTTTATCTCCTACTTGGCTATCATCTCATCTTATTGCAACTTCACATTGTCTTCCCTCTTGTGGTGGTAAACCAGAAATGGAACCTCTTAATGCATTGCACTTCGTGACCAGTATACTATTAATATATCTACCAATGAGAACTTAGTTACATCCTTAGATTGTTTTGCCATCTTTAGCCCCTTCCATTTGTCATTTTAAGTCGCCTTCACTACTTTGATGTGATCCCGTAACCATTACATCCATTACCTTCTCATTCTCCTATTGCAGCCATGCAAAGGGTCTAGGGTGTCTCTTGTACATTCCTTATCCCTTCTTAAGTGGTTTACTTAGCTATTCCCTAGCTCTCCCCATGTGAAGCTCAAATTCATGTATGTAAAAGGCAAAATCAAAGTTATAAAAAATAGACTGATCCCTCGAAGGACAGTTGTTCATGCAAATAATTAAAAAAGTATACAAATCAAAATCAAATCAAAATCAAAAGAAATAGACCGATCCCTTGAAGGACAGCTATCATATTATTCTTGTCATCTATATTATGTATAAAGTAGACCATACCCTCGAAGGATGGCTACTCTGTTATTATGGCATCTAGAAGGTTTTCCGCATTAATCAACCTTCCTTTTATCAACATTTTCCGAAAGCTTCCCGCATTGATCAGCTTTCTACTTTTGTTCTTTCCCTTTCCCAGAGCTGGGGCATAGATTTAAGGAACACCACCTTTGAAGATCCCTCTTCCCGCGTACAAGTCACATCTTTGATCCCTTTGTCATGTCAATATTAGGATTATGAGCATCCTTCATCCATATTTCCCTCGTGATATTTTGGTATAACTAACTATCGTTGGTTATGTATTAACACCTATTATTAGATATAAGTGCAATGCTTTGAGTGGTAACCATTTCTTGTTTATCTCCAATCCAATTTGAAACATAGTGACCCTATTTACCCTTAGTACAGCTATGTTCTATTTATCTCATCTAAATCATCTTTTATGAAAATCATGTCCAATTTCACACTATGAATTTTATATCTATCCATCATCTCCATGAATGTGTTTGCAAATACACTCTTTGGTTTGTGAATTCTACTTGATCACCATTGTAGTTTGTGAATTATACTTGAGGGTCCTTCTCAAGGAAATTTCGTTATCCTACAGACTCCATATCTCTTAACATGTTTAACACCATCTTTGATCCATTGATCCTCGCTCTCCATGTCCATTCATCACCATTTGTCTCCACATCATCCTTCTCACCTTTTTGTCCCCTTGCACGACACCAAAAATCTTACTCATCTTTCCTCTTGAGTTTCTCTTCTACTCTTCCACTTTCAGTTTGAAAATCTTGCTTAATCATCCATATAGCCAGAGAACCTTAGTTAAGGTATATCTTCTTCCTTAGATCCTCCGTTGTAAAAACTTCTCCACCATTTCCTCTTTCAACAAATGACAATCACCACCACAAACGTCTTTCCACTCCTCCTTTTCCGCTTAACACTCTTGCATCATCACTACCACCGCGTGGCATCCCGATTAAGGATTTCCCTTACACTCTCCATCTACACTGCATATGTTCCTCCATCCATTCATATCACACTCCTTTGTTTCCTTGTTATCACATTTTTATCACCTCCTTTCATCTCTTGTTCCATTTTGGTATACACTGTTTAGTATTTTCATCATTCTTCTTCTTCTTCTATTTGGCGATCCTACTTAACCATCTCTGTCGTAGGGCAATCTTACTTAAGAGTTTCTCTTAAGAATGGTTGGTCATCTAATCCTTCCACCTCCCATCATTGCTTCCTCATATTTTTTTCTTCCGCCTCTCATTGTATTCATCCATTCCAACCAACCCATCCACACCTACATCCGATACGATGTTGTCTTTCTCCTTCCATATCTTCTTTGCCGGTTTGGTGATCTTACTTAAATCCTCTGCGGCATGGTGATCCTACTTAAGAGTCTCTCTTAAGCATGATTTTTCATCTTGCACTCCCCGCTACCCCACATTCTCTCCATCTAAATTTCCTCGGCATTCCCCATCATCACATCCTCTCACCTCCTCTTTCATTCTCGCAAACACCACTTCCTACTAGTCCCTTGTTCATCTCCATCATCCGTCAGCTGGGTAATATTACTTAACCGTTGCTTCTCCGTTCATTTCATGTCTTGTTTCTTCATTTCTCTCTCATCCATTCTCATCCACTACATCCTCTCCTCGTCTTCATCTTCCTACACATCTTTATCCCTCTTTTCTTTACTCATTTCACTCCATATTCTAGAGTTCTTCCACATATCTATCCCCGTACTTACACGCCATTGTCATTGACATTATCCTAACATTATTTCATCATATCCTTCCGTTTCGTGCCAATAATTATCGGTGGACTTCTCCTAAAAATCACTCATCCCCATTTTGTATAGCCTGAATCCTTTTCTTTGACTTCCTCCATTCTATCTTCATTCCTTCCTTCCTCTGTGTCCTCTGATCATTATCGAAGGACTTCTCCTAACGTCCCTTCATTAGCATTCCCCCTCCCGTTCTTCATTTACTTTCTCCCTTGTCTTATCTTTTGTCTCATCTTTTCCTAATGATCATTATTGGTAGATTTATCCTAACATCCATTCATTGGCATTGCCTCTCCTATCCCATCCTTTCTTTTTCCTCGCCACCTCTCTATCTGCCATTCTTCCTTGCCAATTTCTTCACTTTCTTCATCATACACCTTCTCTCTATTTTCTTGTCATTAGCATATCCTCATCTCATGCACCTCCGTTTCTTTTCCAATCGATTTCATTCTTTCCCTCAAGTTTCTCTTTATGTTCCTTATGCTTCCCACTCTTTACCAAATATCTTCATTCTTGGTTCACTTCCTTCAGCATAATTTTCTTCGTTGTCTTCTCCTCCTTTCTGATCTTCATCTTATTTTACTTCCTATATATCATCTTTCTCCCCATTTTACCTCACACTTCCTCCTTACTTCCCCATCAAAAACCCAACTCTTTAGCGTTATCCCATTTCCTTTACCATCTCATCATCCACATGCATTTCCATGCGGTCAGTTCCATATTCTTTGCCTTGGATTTCCTCACTATGATATGTTTCCTTCAATTTTCTTTGCTCTATCATCTCTTTCATTTTCCATTACCTCTATGTTTTCCTCTGCTCCAACCTTCATCACATCTTTCATTTTAAATAACTCTATCCCTTTTTCATGATTTCATCCTCTTCTCTGTTCTTTTCTTGTCTTCTCTTTGTTTGTCCTTCTTCATTTCCCCCTTTCTCTATAATCCTTCTTTGTTATCTTCTTCCTCCCCTTTCACTCTTTATTTTCTCCTCCTCTATCTCCGTTCCTCTATTCCATATCCTTGTCACCTTCATATTCAATCTTTCTTGCTCTTCTCATAATCAACCAATCCTCATGTCTATTCCCTTTTCTCTTTCTCAACATCCCTTACATTTGGCATTCACAGTCAATGTCGATGTTTCTCCGTTTATGTATCGCCATCTATCCCTTTCATTATCGTTCTTGTTCTTCTCTTTGCCACATTGACCTCTTCTCTTTTTAAGAACCCTATCACATCTTTTATCTTCATCATTTCTCTTGCAAGGACATCATCATATCCATTTCTAAGAATCTCTTCCCATCTTCTTTTGACATTTGTCTTGGAAGATACCATAACGCCATCACCTGTCTAATCTTGTTCTCTTCCATGAATATTTTCTCTACTTTTGTTTTGTCACAAAAGTATCTTTATCATACTTGTCAAAGAAGCAAGACTTCTTTGTCTTCTTCACCTCTAATTTGCTAACACTTATTCATCGTGCCCATAAAACATGATTGCCATTATATTTTATCTCACCTTTCTATCCTATCTGCTCATCTTGTCCACTTTTATGATTATTCTATCTATGTCTTATGTTGGGGCACCTTTTCATCCTTGTACTTATCAATGCATATAACTCATCTTGTGTCCTTCTCATGCCCTGTGTTGGGGCATCATTATCTTCATCTACGTCCCTTTTGTGGACACATGATTTTTGCATGATTCCTCACAAACAAAGGATTGTGCACATCTTTCGCATTTAGTTGCACATATTTTGATGTTTTCCTATGACCCATTGGTCATCTGGGTTTACATCCATACTGCAGTGGTCTTCACTCACTCACTTGGTGCAGTAGAACGTTGTCGTCTGTCTCCGTTGAGACCGTAATTTTCCTCTACCAATGTGATATTGAAGTCACCGCCATACCTTTTTTATTTATTGCGATTCTTTTTTGCATGGGGCATCTTTCCTTTGGTCATGTCTTCATCTATCCTCGAACACATCTTTCATCTAACCCTTTTTGTTTTTGTCTCGTGGCTTGTTTTCGCAAACCACTCAACAAAAAGGGGCAAATGTAGACACCTATTTTTGGGTATAACGCCTCTCAGTAATCTTATATGCACACTAATTCGATTCTCGCATCTCTTTATCTTAAATTAAATAAAATCCTATCTATTTACTCACATTATTTAATTGATTATCAATGGGCTCCGTATGGACCCATTTGATAAATCAATTTTTGGCATCATCCCCATCTCTCACAAATTATTTAATTCATAATGCATATATTTGACACTCTTTTTTAAAAAGAGTTATTTCTCTTAAATTGAATTATCAATGGGCTCCATATGGACCCATTTGATAAATCAATTTTGGCATCATCCCCATCTCTCACAAATTATTTAATTCATAATGCACCCATCCGACACCTTCTTTTTAAAATGAAATATTTATCTCACCCCCATTCAAATCATGTCCCCCACTTTGCCTAATAAGTCAAACTATGGGACCCACGTTGATCACATCATATCCCTAACTCAGGTTACTTTACTACACCCTGGGTATCATCTAACCTGCAGTTTAGCCTCACATCTAAACTATAAATATGGGGTTTTCCCCATATTTAGGGAGAGGAGATTATTTCAAAGGGATATATAGATTTTAAGGAGAATATTTTTTTAAAGGAGGAGGAGGATATATTTTTAAAAATAAGAAGGAGAAAGCTCTGAAAGTGTCTCTTATCTTGCCATCTTGATGCTCGAGTTCATTTCATAGTAGGACATAAGCTAAGTATTCTTGTTATTTCAGTTGCTTGTCATTTTTACTACTGTTCACGATCTATTATTATCTTGTCTGACACGGGGTTGACATCCTCCAAGGGAGTTGAAATCCTCTTGGAACCGGCATTGTCAGGTAACCCCACATATTGTGTTATAATCTTATCTGGTTTAGTTTTGCAGATCTAGCTTCTTGATATCATGCATCTGCTTTCTTTATGCCCATATCATCCATCTCCATCTCCAAGGTACTAAGCCCTTGTATACTCGATGTGGTCTCGTGTTTCTTGATTACTCGTACACTCACCTAGACAGAAGCAGGGGAAACATAAATCTACAACATTTTAGTCTTCTTTTTGATAGACTACTTACAATAAGTGGCTGGATTTTATAGTTGTCCTTTAAGGGAACAATCTACTTATAACAGCAAGAAATAGAGGTAGATTTCCTTTTGAGAGATTCATCTATTTGCGAGAAGTTTGAATCAAGTAAATATTTTTGTTTTTGTTTTAATTTATGAACTTGAAGTCATGGAAAAGACTATAAAGGAGTACAAGCTTCTTGTATGAAGGCAAAACCATAGCACGAAAGAGGTTATTTATGTAAGAGAGGTTCCAAGTGACGAACGACCATGAGATTCCATCCTGAAAAGGAAAAAAATTATCCATGAGAATTATGCCATGAGTAGATCCGTGATACTCATATTGAAGATAAGGCTGAATGGTGACGAGATAATCACACAATTTTGTTTGAGTCGTTGGTCCTTGAAATAGGTAGATGAAAGGAGAGGTTCGCTCAAGGGATGAGCATGTAAGTGACATAAATTGATGTAGTACTTTATTCAACAATAGAACGGTCGAAGATGCAAGGCATTAAGGGGCTCAGTTCAGAGTTTACCTTCAAGAGAAGATAAATGATAAGCACTTGATCCATAGGTATGGGTGACAATGTAGGGTCCAAGCCAATTAGGAGAAAAATTTCCTGTTTTCTTTTCTCTTCTTTAGTTACATGTTGATTTTATTTGAGGACAAGATCTCGACCTTGAAAGTTCATTCATGAACACGTTTTTGTAGGCGTGTTTAATATGTTTTTGGTAGACTTGAAGGTGGTTGAGATCATTTAAACGATGTTCATCTAATAAATCTAGTCATGGATTTCTTTAATGGTGTAAAAAATTTAGAACTAGTGAAGCATCGTAGGAGGATACCATCAAAGCCACGCTTGTAGAGAAGACCTCCCATGACAACATAATGATAGAAATTTTGGAGGAAGGATCATTTACCATTGCGAGTGAGATCTAGAGGTAGAATTGATTGGGAAAGGTAATCAACGTACTAATACCAAATATCACGTGAGTCGGTATCAATTCTTCCTACAAATTTTACGTCAAAGATAAGATAAGAAGGTGACTGAATCCTTTGTATTGTAACAAATATTTTAGAATCTAAAGGTGAGGTGTGTAGTTGTGAGGCGAGGAAAGTCATGTTATCTCGAAAATTTATTAGTGGATTGCGAGAGAAAAGTTTGAATGTCGTAATTATCAAAGGTATTCAAAAGCATATCGACGTGATGTTTATAATTTTTAAGTATTTCGTTATGACACTGGTATAGACCATTGACTTGGTTGATGACCAGTTGAGAATCGCAGAAGATATTAATGGTCTTAACATTCAGGAAAATGGTAGTTTGGAGAGCTAACACGAGTTCTTTGTATTCATCCACGTTATTGGTACAATTGAAGTCAAGTTTGAAAGATAAAGGCATAGACTCGTCATTAAGAGGAATGAGGATAACCCCTGCACCACCCCCACATTGAAATTTAGAACTGTTAAAGAATAGGGTCATCTGATAAATGGTGTCATCAAGGGAGAGGGTAACAATGGATTCATCAAGAAAATTGAAGTTAGAAGATTGATTTCCGGAAAGAGGTGTGTCGGCAAGTTGATTTGCAATGGTTTGTCCCTTAACAAAATTTTGATGGATGAATTCAAGGTCTAGGTCTGCAAGGAGCATTAGCCAACGTGTGACACATTGGTGTTGGTAAGGTTTAACATACATGTAATGCAAGGGTCAGTGTTGGTGACGATGAAAGTTTTGTGGTTGAGTAGGTAATGGTGAAGTTTGGTGGTGACAAAGAATAGGGCTAAGCACAACTTTTAGCATGAGTATATCTAGTCTCATAGTCTAAAAGAGTATGGATTATATAATAAACCACGTTTCTCCTATGTTGCTCATTGTGATGAGTGAGCATGGTACCCAAGGAATGATCAGTGGTAGAAATATAGAGGTAAAAGGGTTTTTCATCCTTTGGTGGGATAAGCACAGGTGGTTGAAGAAGGTATTCCTTCAACACTTCAAAAGATTTGTGGCACTCATCATCCCAATTGAAGGAAACATCCTTTTTAAGAAGATGATGAAAAGGGTGACATCGGTTGGAAAGTTGGGAAATAAAACGTCAAATAGATTGCAATTTTCCTTATAAACTATGGAGCTGTCAAAGGTTAGTAGGTGGAGGCATCTCAAGAATAACCTTGATTTTAGTAGGATCAACTTCGATACCACACAAAGAGATGATGAAACCAAGGAGTTTTCTAGAGAGAATGATAAAGACACATTTCTTCGGTTGAAGGCGAACATAATATTTGATGAGATGGTCAAATATGATTTTGAGAACTGGGAGTTGTTTGGCACGACTTTTGGACTTGGCAAGAAGGTCATTGACATAATCTTCCAATATGTGATGCATGATATCATGGAAGATATAGGTCGTAACACATTGATATGTGGCACCAGATTTTTTGAGGCCAAAAGGCATTATGCGATAACAAAAGGTACCCCAATGGGTAATGAAAGTGTTTTTGTGTAGATCTTCAAGAGTGAGTAATATTTGATTATAACCCAAAAACCCATCCATGAGAAATAACATCTCATGGCAGTTGTAAGATCAAAAATTTGTTCGATGCTAGGCAAAGTAAAGTTATCCTTGGGGAAACAAGGTTAAGGTTGCATAAATATGTGCAGATGCGAAGTCCCCCTGTCACTTTGGTGGCGAGGAACAATGTTATAAATCCATTGGCGATAGTCGATAGGTAGAATTAAAGAAACATAAAGGAGGTACTTGAAATTCTTCTTTCACAAGAAAGGAAAGGCGGGGATACATTTTTCGCAGTTCTATTTCATGGGTTTAGCATCAAGAATATTAACAATATTATGGACCACAATTAATCCAAAGGACATTTTGGATCTTCCAATCTTCCCAAAATCATCTGCAACCCAATTAGTACAGAAGAGCCTTCCGATATATTTCCAACGCATATTGGAATGCGTGGATCGAAGAACGTATGCTCCTGGTGCAGCTAATCAAAGTTCAATCAACCCAACGGTCAAAGGGGAGTCAACTGGTGATTACGTGGCATAGGGAAAAGAGGGTTGTGTTTTCACCTTTGATATTTGTTGGTCATTTATAAAAGGCCAGCTACGGATACCGTAGCCGGTGGGATCAAATTTTATATCTATGGGGATCCTACTTCCGTGAGGACGATTATCATTGCCGCTAACATGATAGGTCCTCAAGCCACCACGTGGCTTGCCACCACGAGTTCGATTTCACTCGATTTTCCTATCGAGAATCAACAAGTGGACTAGTGCATTTTAGGTGGATAATCATCTCGGGTGAGCTATTTTATTAGCTCGGTGGGGTGATCAGCTCCCCACCGAGTTGATTTTATTATTTCCACATTGCTCGAGTTGGATTTTTATTATTATCCACACCGATCAAATTGACTCGATCAAAGCCTATCTTTTCTACCTTCCACATTAGATGGAGCGGATCAACAATGCACGAGGGATCTATAGTATCCCATTAAATTCGGCCTTATCATTTCCCACAACTTGGTGGACACAAACAAACTAGCTCGGCACCTATTTCTATGGGCACAACAAACCCAAACTCACATCGGAAACCACACAACGCAGGGCTCGTGCACATCAATCAACGCAAGGCCCAACAAAAGCAAAGAACATGTGATCGAAGCCACGTTGAACAATGTGGGTCGGTTGGTTATTAAACCGACTCCCCAATTTTCACGCCGACCATGTGGGATTTATCCCCATGGCGGCCCAAACAAAAACCATGCCCATCCAAAATTATCACGGTCGGTATGTGGGAGGCAAGATTTGATCCCCCAACCTCTCCTTTGAAAGCGCAGCGGTCTCACCACCCACCTACATAGGTGGTTGGGTGAAGATACGGGTGATAAGCCCTATAAACAAGATATGTGAGCCTATATAAAGGCCTTCTCCCCATTCAATCAACACAAGAACTCTAAGATATTTTCTTAGAGTAAAGTGGGGGCATTTTTAGAGTTTAAGGGAGAATTTTGAGGAGCTTCCAAGCTAAGGAGAATTTTACAAAATGCCTATTATTTTTTAGGCTATTTTTGTAATTAAGTCCTATTTAATTAGGCAATTTATTTGGAATCTAAGTCGTATTTTTATAGGAAAATTGTAAGAAAATTGGGAGTGATTTGTAAAATTCCTAATTGGTCCTTTAAGCCCCATAATCAACTTAAGGAGCACGGAGTTCGATTTGGAGAGCCATAGGACGTCTTAGGTACATCGGAAGGTTGATCGAGTGTCGTAGGTTTCTTGTATGCTAGGAAAGTGGAGGACAGTCCCAAGATATTTCGGTGTTCCTTGAAGGTTTGGATTGTTATTAGGCAAGTCGATTTGAGTTCCATTAGATTGTATTGTACTTGTAAATTTTAACTAGTGGAACGGTTCTTCAAGAACTCGGAGACATAGGCAATTTGAACTCTGTAATCATTTCGGGTGTAATGTGTTTACATTCTTGTATTGGTTTATTAGAAAAATTAAACAAACCAATAGAGTGCGTGATTGAGTAAAAAAATTTAGCACTTTACGGATCAAGTTGGTATCGAGATAAGGTTTTGCGAGGATCGATTGCGAGAGATGGATATATACTTGTTCTTCCAACTACCGATGATGCTTGCCTTATTAGGCACAATGGTTCCAAAGTGATGATCACTCAACATTGGGAATATGATCACCAGATTGTGGAATTGGAAACCCACCGGGCTAATGTTCGAGAATGGCAGCGCTAATAAAGCAACAACACCTCACAAATTTGTAGAAGAGCATAGATGCTTCACTTGGGAAGGTAGCTAGAGCAAGTTAGCTTCAAAGCATTGCATACAAAGGATACCTTCACTAGAGCCATTCATGTGCAGTCATTTTGGAAAAGGGCATGGTACTAAGCATTGCTGGGACTTATACCCAAATATGATGCCTAAGTGGATGTAGAAGAAGGGAAAGGCTAGGAGGACCTAGTTCCAGCCATCCATCCGCATCATTGGGACAAATAGAATTAGTAGAATACCCAGACAAGATATCTTGTGACACATGAGTGCCTTGAGGTAGTGGATTTTGGTGGTTGCTCGAGGATAGTTAGTCACTCTTATCTTTGATTGGACTATCGAAGTAGGATACGTGATAACCGATGTGGTACGCAAAGATTGACGATGCCCACTACACCACTTCCTTGTACTAAGACAATTGGTACAGAGGATGGTACACTACATGGATTGGCCACTAGATTTTGACAGTGAGCTTTATAGTTGGGGGACAAGTATTCGACAATGCCATACTCGACATCATTCCTTTGGAAATGGGCGAAGTGGCATTGGAAAATGTTTACCTTACAACTTGGTAGGGCTATGTGACTGATGACATGAGTGGAATGGAGCATCGTCATAGCTCGATTGTGGATTTTGGGTCAGGATGAGTTATTCATCCTATATTTGGTGACAATCGTGAGTCTTTCGAGATCATATGTACCGAGGATCATCTAGATCCTAATACAAAATCGACTCATATATGTCAGCAAATCATATAGATCCCTATGCGGTGGAGAGATCAATAGACAATCCACAGGGCACCTATTAGGGTAGTTTGGGCCGACACCAAGGAATCTATAGCTAGTAAGAATCTAAGGTGTAATAAAAAGTTGACATTTTGTTCGAACTTTTGTATAGGCTTTTCAAGCATTATTTATTGCTCTTATTATAATAAAAACTAGCAAACTATTTTACTATGTAAATTGTGTAAATAAGTCCCCTTGTGGGCAATGTTTGTATACATCTAACCAATTATGGCACATTAGTAAAAGACCCAAAAATTGGGCAATGTTTGTACTCATTTTTATACTTGCATTATGAACCCCTTGAGGGCTATTATTATTTGGTGATTTTACTAACACCAGAGATGTAGTATATTTTGTCCTTGTTGAGTTATTTGTCCAAAGGGAGGAGACAAACACTTTTGGATTTCATGTTTAGTGAGAATAGGTGGAGACAAAGTTCACCATACACAACTTTGTTTTGCATTTAAAAATTTAGATTACTCCATATATCTCCTAATTACCTTTTGAGTACTATTCAACTTGAAGCATGATTTAACTCATAATTATAAGCTTGGAGGTTTATTAGCCATTTGTGCAGAAATGTAAGCTTGCATGTATCATTTCGGATCTTCATTTTGTATTAAAGCATTATGACCATGTAGTAGGATGGTAGCTAATTCATGTTAGCATTCAACATCAAGTCGGATCTTCATTTTGTGAAGAGGCCATCATGGCCATACAACAAGAGTGGTACTTGATAATTTTTGTCAACAAGAAGACCTCGCGAGAGATTGACTCAGATCATCATTTGGTGTTAAGGCATTACAACCGTACTTATGAATGGTAGTTGATCATCATGGATGTGACATCTTCCAAAGTGTAACACCCTAGGGGAAAATGTGGCATCCAAGACAAAATAAAGAGACTTAGCACCATGCACGAAAGCGTTGAGGTCTTGAACAATACTTAGCATAACCGTAAAGCGAAGCGTTGAGATTTGGAAGAGGACTTAGCACTACGCGGTGAAAGTGTTGAGGTCGGAAGAGGACTTACCACGCGTGCAATGGAAGCATTGAGGTCTTGAAAGAGACTTAGCACCGTAAAGTAGAGGCGTTGAGGTTTTCTAAAGCATGGTGGGACCATAACCCATAGGGCCAGGATTGGAATCAAGTTTTGAAGAATTCAACTTCGATGTGACAAAAAAAAAAATATTCAAATTAAGGACAAGATGGAAAAATGTTCCAGTAAGCTTTTTGGGACAAAAAGTCCTTTCCCATTAGGGAGGAGTGATCGGAGGACATTTTTGATCTTCCAATCTTCCCATAATCATCCACAACTTAATTAAATGGAAGAGCCTTTCGATAGCTTTCAAACACGTATTAGAATGCGTGGATTGAGAACGTATGCTCACAGTGCAGCTAGTCAAAGTTTAGTCAACCCAATGGTCAAAGGGAGTCAACTGGTGATTACGTGGCATTGGGCAAAAAGGGTTGTGTTTTCACCTCTGGGTCTTCATCGATCATTTATAAAAGGTTGGTAATGGATACCGTAGCTGGTGGGATCCACTTTTATATCGAAGGGTGATCATGTCGTTGTGAGGATGATTATCATTGTTGCCGACGTGATAGGTCCTCAAGCCACCACGTGGCTTGCCACCACGAGATCGATTTCGCTTGATTTTCCTATCAAGAATCGATAAGTGTACTAGTGCATTTTAGGTGGATAATCAACTCAAGAAATTTATTGTATTCGCTCGGTGGGGTGACCAGCTCCCAACCAAGTTGATTTTATTATTTCCACATTGCTCAAGTTGGATTTTTATTATTTCCACATTGATTGAATTGACTACTGAAGCCTATCTTTTCTACCTTCCACATTGGATGGTGCGGATCAACAATGCACGAGGGATCTATATTATCCCATTGACTTTGGCCTTATCATTTCCGACAACTCGGTGGCAACAAACAAACCAGCTTGGCACCTATTTCTATGGGCGCGGTAAACCCAAACTCACGGCAAAAATCACACAACGTGGGGCTTGGGCACATCAATCAATGCAAGGCCCAACAAAATCAAAGAACACGTGGCCGAAGCCACTTTGAACGATGTGGGTTGGTCGGTTATTAAACCGACTCCCCACCTTTCACACCGACCATGTGGGATTTATCCCCAAGGTGGCCCAAACAAAAATCATGCCCATCCAAAATTAGCATGGCCGGTATGTGGGAGACAGGATTTGATCCCCTAACCTCTCCTTTGAAAGCACAACGGTCTCACCAGCCCACCTACATAGGCGGTTGGGTGAAGATAAGAGCGATAAGCTTTATAAATAAGATATGTAGACCTATATAAAGGCCTTCTCCTCATTCAATCAACATAAAATATCTAAGCCATTTTCTTAGAGTAAAGTGGGGGCATTTTAGAGTTGAGGGGAGAATTTTGAGGAGCTTCCAAGCTAAGGAGAATTTTGCAAAAGGCCTATTATTTTTTAGGCTATTTTTGTAATTAAGTCCTATTTAATTAGGCAATTTATTTGGAAGCTAAGTCCTATTTTTATAGGAAAATTGGGAGTGATTTATAAACTTTCCAATTGGCCCTTCGAGCCCCATAATTGACTTGTGGAGCCTGGAGTTTGATCGGAGAGCCATAGGGCGTCTTAGGTATGTCCGGAATGTCGATCGAGTGTCGTAGGTTTTAGACGCCAAGAAAGTGGAGGACAATCCCCGAGATATTTTGGTGTTCCTTCGAAGGTTTGGAGTGTTATTAGGCAAGTTGATTTGAGTTCCATTAGATTGTATTGTACTTGAAAATTTTAACTAGTGGAACGGTTCTTCAAGAACCCGGAGATGTAGGCAATTGTCAAACTCCGTAATCATTTCGGGTGCAGTGTGTTTAAATTATTGCATTGGTTTTAAGTTATTTATTTTAAAACGGAGTAATTTAATTGGCAAAATTAAACAAGCCTATAGGGGTCCATGATCAAGTAAAAAAAAATTGGTCACCTTACACATTGTTAATCCAATTATTAATCGTTAAAGAAATGAGTAAATTGTTAAAGTGATTTGGATAGGGGTGTGTGTGTACAAAGTGTGAACTACGCTTAATTCCCACCAATCATCAACTGGTCATGACCTCCAGTATATAGATTGCAAATAAATTTAGGTGATCTAATGCAACAATCACAAAGATGAAATGCACAGATTTTTAAAACCCAAATTGACAATGAAATTTGATGTAGCAAATGGGGAATAGGAAAAGAGAATGCTCTTTCACTAAAATTTAGGTGCAAAAGAAAGGAAGAAGAATTCTTTTTAAACACCAAATGAAAAATTTCCTTTAGACAAATAGAAGAAGAGAATATTTACCAGAGATAAATTTAATGTGAACTTTTCAGAAAAGAAAGAAACACACAAATATTCCCTAGAATGAACAATGCAAAGAACCCACAAAATGGGTCCCACCAGGCATGCCAAAATGTTTCACCTCAAAGTATGTGATAAAATAGATAAATGTAATGGGTGTAGGAGGAATATGTTAGGTTGTGGAGCATGTTTTCATGTGAGAAAGTGTTGAAGACTATACACTAAGAGTACTATACATTTTCCATAGTTGTCTCGTCGGGGTTTGAGGAGGTGGTCGGGCCCCGAGCAAGGGTTTAGGGGTGGAAGCCCACAGTAATAGGGGTTCGGGCGCAAACCCCGAAAAAAAAATTGGCCTTAAAACATGCCCGATATTTCGGGAAACATGCTCTTCTCATATGGGCAAGATTTTTGACCCATAGGTTTATGGGACG
Organism: Taxus wallichiana var. yunnanensis; assembly: GCA_018340775.1. Classification (NCBI taxonomy): domain Eukaryota; kingdom Viridiplantae; phylum Streptophyta; class Pinopsida; order Cupressales; family Taxaceae; genus Taxus; species Taxus wallichiana. The sequence continues at coordinate 506,309,230 of CM031241.1, read as the reverse complement.
GTTTTTGCCCATGGTTTTGATACCCACAATTTTGTAAAAGCGCTTGCAGCGATTTGTCTACTTATATGGTTTTATGCATATGGTAGGATTAAATGTAACATTACATACGTGTTTTGAATTCGGGTGTGAATTTAGAGTTTGTTGAGCATAGCTCCAAATAGATCTAGGTATTGTATTGAGAGAGTAGTGGCTTGTAATAAAATATGAGCAAGTGATTCTTGGTGGACGTAGCCCAAATTGGGTGAACCACGTTAAATATTGTCTCTTTGTGTTGTGTTATTTTATTCTGTAATTTTATTTGAGATCTATAATATTTTTTGCATATTATTTTCTCATTGCGATTCGTGAGGGATTATTTTGTATATTTTATCCCTTATTTCCTAACATAATACTTTTGAATAGTCGGAAGAAGATTACACGCGTTGTTGAATTTGATCAGATTGAATGTGAGAGCTTCCTTTTGGCTGGGAGAAACTACCTGTAAAGCACAACAAGACCACAAGAGAGAGTTAAACAATATATGGCAGTGGGTTGCCTAGTGATTACTAGTTCCGAGAAGTGCGACACTTCCTAGATGGTTATCAATCCACTATTTTTATCAAATTAATGAAAATAAATGCGAGAGATAGAGGTCCTATTTCTAACACTTTGATTTAGGTATCTCAAAAATGTTATCAACACACTAGATTAAGTAAAATATTCAAGTACAAACTAATCTAGCAATAGGCAAGGTATGGTTCTAGTTGGGAAAGGTCACTAAGATGTTAGGAATTGTCTGGGTGAAGTTTGGTTACGTTCTGGTTTGTTTGGTGAAAGTTATAAGCTTGTTGTTCTAGGAAGAATTACCAGTCACAGAGACTGTATCGTTAGGCAGCAGATATGTGTAAATCTTGGAAAATGATCAATGCCGGTTGGGTGAATGGTATCGGGGGAAATATGGTCAAAATATTAAAATTGGGTGTTTTGGATCTTTTTTGGTTGCACAGAGAGTTGAGGGAGTTTGGGAAGGATGGTATGATTTATAGAATGACTCGCAAAAGGGTGATAAAGGTGCTAGGATGAGAAAAATGGTTTAGGTTGGTAGAATATATGGTAGACGGGTGAAGGGTGGTATTCGGGATAGAGGAGATTCGGATAATAGAAATGAATAAAAGACTTAAGATCAAAAACCTAGAGATAACAAATAAGAGTGAGTTACTTATCTGAGAACCTGTAGATCAAAAGGTGGTGGCGGTTGATGAGTGTTTGGAGATGAAATGGATTTTTAACCAGTCTCGTGGAAACGGAGCATATGTGCTCTGTTGTGGGTGATCCAAGGTTGTGGAGGAAGAGATTAGCTACTAGTGAAGACATGATGTGTTATGGTTCATCATCTAGTAGCTTTAATGCTTGAGAGTTCGAATGTCCAAGCTTGAGTGAATGAATAAATTGAAGAACATGTGCAAAGAGTTAGAAACTTTTATTTAAGGTAACCGACAGTGGTTAGGGAGCCGACGCCGACCGAGGCATAACCGGCATTGGTTAAGGAGAAATGGTCTAATTTGCCAAAAATAGGGTTTTTCACCCAAATTTGGCGTGGTATTTGGCTTAGTCTGGGTCTGGAGTGTTGAATGGCATAAATTAGATTGTGGAATTAGTTAGAGAATTAATAGGTCATGAATAACTAGGGTTAGAAAGAGTCTCGATTGATTAGGATAAGTGGGGACTTGGTATAGGGTAATTAATAGGCTAGGAATGAGTCCGTAACATCCCCATTTTAAGACACTAGAACAAGGGAAATTTTTTTATTTTTTTGCAACGTTCTCTGTATTGAATTATACAATTCAAACACACGTTCAAGTTTTAATAATTGTTCACTGTCCAATTAATGCAATTTGGATCACACAATTTCTTTTTAAAACCAATGTTCTCTGTTCACATATTTTACAATATGGAACACACATTCAATGCCATTCAATCATATAACAGATACCATATGCTGCTGTAAATGACTCGAAGAACTACCGATCTCCCATTTTATGGCTCAGAGTTTCAACGATCTCTCATTTCATGACTCGACGACTTACCGATCCTTCATGTTAATCCATGCATTGTATAATGAATATACAGGGTTCTCTTACCGTTTCGGTTATCGAAGTGATCCATTTAAGAAGCCTATCTGAATATCTGTTACTGATATTCGTCTGACATCCGCATCTTAAACTAGGTGATTAGGACAACGCAACCAGCACTTGCGATACTTTGGCCAAAGATTTTCACATGCTTTGCATGATCATATTCCTAGATGTGGTACACATCATTGGAATACGTCCTTCACCTCACTTCGTCTGTTATCTAGAATGGTCTTTCCTGGTCTCTTCTAGTCCTTCCGTTTAAGGTCAAGCTCTAACCCCAATTAGCAATATGAACGAGCATAGGAAGTTACTCATGGTAACTAAAGATACGCAGACATACGATGTCGTCCCTAGACGACTCCATGTGTCTAGTTACCTTTAGTCCTCCGGAGTCACTTCGTATGCGTGATCACATTCCTATCCCCATCTAAGAACTTAGTATCCAGCTTATGTAAACTTGATGATTTAATTCGGGAGGGCATTGTAATATGTCAGCTATAACATTGTGTCGTCATGAAGGCCCCGCCTTCATGAAGACACTATATTGTAGCTGGCATATGTCAATGTCCTACGGAATCCTCTCATCAAGGGTACACATCTAGCTCAATTGTGATTTGGTTATAATCTTAGTATTTAAGATCAACTTTCAGCAGCCATGCTGATCCTTTATCCTTGTTCTTGTTTCAGTTGTATGTAGCTAAGAGAGACTTAATCCGTCTTCTAGCTTAATACGCATTTCCTCCTTCATACCGAAGGGTTGCCTATTCACTTCTTGGTTCCTTGCTTAATCTTTGGACTAAGCAGTCCATTATCGATAACTTAATAAGTTTAACCTATTAAACTTAACCAAGTTTTCCACAACTGTAAACAAATTCAGAATTCCATCTTATTAGACGTCATTTAAACGAGGTCTAATTCTAAATGAATTTATTCATTTATCCTCCTTAACCTTACTTAGTTAAGGTCTCATTAACAATAGATATGATTTCCCATATCTTTATTTTCTAAATTTAAACATTCGAGGCTATTATCGAGTCCGAATACAAGGTTCCGCCATTGCCTCTAAGTTATTTGATATCCCTTATTTTTCAAACTAATCCGAATACCTTCTAATTAGGATTTCTTGTTTATCTAAATCTTTTTAATGTCAATTCAAAATTCATCTTAACCCAAGTATGAACTAATTGCACATTTCAACGTAAAAGTTGCATTCGGAGTAAAGAATAGATGTTATTTCCTTTTAAATTCATCCATTAACATTTGAATAATTCCAAGTCTAGGAATAATGTTATATTCTCAAACTTATTCAACAATATCAAACCGATACTGATTATTGAAAATATCACACCTTTACTTGTATTCATCCATCATATTTACAATTTGTACATTTGCACCCAAACAGTGGACTTAGTTTATATCAAACAACATTACAACTCATAAAGATAGAAGAATGTAACTTCTTCCTTTCTCATTTCCTCGTGGAGGAGTAGTAGCTATCAATACTATCCATCTTCAGTTAATCAAAGAAGTATCATAAAACAACCATGTCTTCATTTATACTCAAGTTTCATTTGCAAAATTACTTGCGGGTCGATTCATTTATCAATCGAGCATATTAAGCACTTGTCATTAAAATGAGGTGCTTTTAATTAACTGTCTCAATAAAAGAACCCTCGCTTTTATGAAACATTAATATGAACATCATTCCGAATTAAATACCAAAAAGGAAGAACAACATATCAACTTAATCATCTAATTACCATCCCAATCGATCAAAGGATTACTTGTCCTCTTTCCGAATACTTATAACACAAAGTAATTTCCTTCAAACATTTCCAGATTACAAACATCTGTAAGAACTGAAAATACAATTATGAAACTGTTGTTCTAACATAATGCTATCAATTCCTTTCCCCTACATTAGTTAGAGGAAGATTCACAATTAGATTTTAAATAAAACTTCCAGCATAACCATTTTCCTTTCCTTTCATACAACTTGTCTAATCTCAAACAATCAAACGTTGAAGAGAAAAGTAAACAACAATTTAAATACAAATGCTTAACCCAAGCAGTACAAAATTCGTTCCATAACAATTATAGATTTCCAACTGTATGAGAGAAAATGATCATTAATTCAATTATCCATTCACACTCTCTTTCCTTTCCTCATAACTGTACTAGAAATTTTAATTCAAACGTGATATCAATCAATGATAACAGTCCAAAGAGAAATGAACGAAAATCAATAATCGAATAAAAGGGAGAAAGATCATATCACCTCTTCTTACTGTCTATCCAAATACCTCTTATTTAGAGCAGACATACTCCAATAGTATAATTCATTCAGAGTAGTATATTCAGTAATTGAAAACTACTATTACCTTTCCAAAAAGTTGACCAGAGTTCATTGCAACTGGTCTATAAACATTAGTACCAAAAGAACCTCTAAACACAATCATTTCCTTTTAAATATTTCACTCTACAGACATTCACGTCAATATATAACATGTAAGAGTGTACAGCAACAACATATCACGCTTTCATTGTAATAGTGAGAGAATTCACTTTCCAACAGCAAAGGAGAAATCTTTTCATATTTCGTTTCAATGAAAACAATGAAAGGTTTTCAATCCGTAAATTATATATACATATATATATCCTTGAGTTCAACAAGACACAGAGTATGAATTATATGCTCTACCCAGTCTATTCTATAGACTGACTTTTCTGTTCCCATTCAGATCAGAACTTCTTTCCAAACAGTCATATATGAATACCAAGAACAAGCAGGCAGAACACCATATCCATTTAGAACAACGAGGTAAGATGCTACTATGACCTTACTGTCCCAAGGAGGTTTCATACCCCACACACTGTAATATGACAAGAGGAACAGTTAAACATGAGTCTTGTCAAGCATTTTTACGGCTTTCCTTAACCATTATCGCACACAAATCAAAACAACAATTTGCACATTGTTGTTACTACAACAAGTTCGACCCATAATACACAATGAAATCCTATTATCATTATTTTCAAGATTCATAACAGCAAAAGAGATAACTCATTTCATTAACTATTTCTGTAAGACAACACTCATCATTCTTTTTAAAACGCAACAAGTATGCCCAAGTCGTGTTCGTTTTGTAATGACAACTCAAACCGAAGGTCCTACCGAATCCTTTTATTCTTCCACTTTTACAAGAGAGCACAAAACTCATAAAATAATACACGCATAGCTAATACATTCAACAACTCAACTCATATTGAGTAAAGAAACGATTACCCAACATTGTCAAACAACTCACACATCAAGAACAAAATTATTTCATTTACCCATTTTTTTAAAAATTTTTTACCCAAGTCGTGTTCAGCAAGGGAAAAACGACTCAACCTTAAATTACTTCATTCAAATCAACAACATCATTTAACTAAAACACCCATCGTAAAAGCAGGGTTGTTTTAATGAGATGTTTAAACAAAAGCAAACGGTTTAAGGAGAAGGGCTTAACATGCCTGAAATTCTTTTTGTGGTTCGAAGAAAACCGCGTCCACAAGAGCTATTTCTCTCCACGGCATCCGCAGCAGGGCTTTCCCAACAGTCCACTAACTTCCTCAAGCTCAAAAATAGCCGTGGCTATTCCAACAACAGCAACAATAACCAAAACTAACAGCAGGTTCGACAGAACCATGGAAAAAATGCAGAGCAACTAAAAACCCAATTGCACACAATGACAAACAAATTTTTCCTCTATCCTCTTTCCAAGGCGAGCTGGTCGCTAAGACCAAGGTCATTGAATGCATTGAATGCAGTGCTTTTTCCTCATTCCTCATGCCACCGCCGACTCAGGTTGGCGAGTTTCCTTTTTCAAATTTTGCATGTAATTCCTTTTTAGCCACTTAGCTAGTTGGATGCCTCCAACTTTTTCTTGTTCCCGCCAAACTTGGCACTGAAACTTGTAAGGACATTATTTATTGTCCTAATAAATTTCTTACCTCCCCTCCCCTTATCCTTTCCATCCACATGGGTCTATGCGTCCCCTTCCTTAGGTTAGGATTAGTCTAGTATTTTAATAGTCCATATCTAGGTCATTCGCCTAGTTCATAGGTTAATGGAATTTATACCTATTTTCTCCCTTATGAAATCTAAAATCCATATAGGATAGTAGTTAGGGTATAAGATAAAACTTAGGGGTTGGTTAGGGTTTAATCCCCTAATATTTAATTAACTAGTTTCCATATCAAGTCTCATTAGCAATCACACAAGCAATAGTAACTTTTGTCCCAAGTATCAAGTTATAGCAAACAAGGGTCCAGATCAGCAACACATTCCTCTAAGATCAAAAGATGTGTCTTAACATATTTATCTTCATTTCTGTAGTTACAACATCATGAAAGGTAATTACCATGATAACTTACAAAAATCAAGGTGTTACAGGTCTAGGATTAGGTGGAAATGTTAGGTGGCTTAGTGAGATGGATATTAGTTTAATTAAGGTGATTAAAATAAATAATGGTGTGAGGATAAGGATTAATTTAATTATGGGTAATTAAATTAATACTAATGTGTAGAAGGGGTCATGGCTAGGTGTATGTGTCTAATTACTTAATTGAAAGGGGCTAGAGGGATTGTGACCTAAATTTGGTGTCTACACACGTAGCTATTTGAGACTTGTGTGAGAGATTGATGGGTTTGGGAGTGATTCTAGGAGAGATAAGAGAGTATATTGTGGTATTGAAGATTGAGGTTTAATCCTTGTATTAAGGAGGTCATTCTCTTATATATTGCAAGCTCTCTCGCCATGTAAGTAGCTCCAAATTTATCCAATCAATAATATAGTGTGTTTATTTTATTTTATCCTTTGTAATATTATCTTCATTCTACAACATTTTCTCTTATTACATTCTTGTTTTGTGTGATTCTATATTGTAATTGTTGCTTATTTAGATTAAAGATTTTAGATTCACATCGCAGTCGAGAGAAAAATGTAATCTTACGGATACACTTTGTGTAAGGAGGATTAATACCAATTTCATATCATGTAATTAGTACCATATCATGTACTCTTCTAGATACACTGTGTAAGGAGGATTAATACCAATTTCATATCATGTAATAGGAATAATGCCATTCTTGCTTTGTACAATTCTATCATGTAATGGTTACTTATTTAGATTAAAGATTTGGGATTCATATTACAGATCATAGAACAAATGTAATCTTCTAGATACACTTTGTGTAAGGAGGATTATTTAGATTAGTTAAGAACTCAATTTCATATCATATGATCTATTACAAAAAAATAAGTTAAGCCAAGAAATTCCATTGGTTATCCAAATACTCTTAACTTACTTTGTTCCAACACAAATATAAGAGAGATTACAATAAGGATTCCATTTCACTACAATATTGGAATAATGTGGAGAATTCAAGAGATCCTTTTTACACATGTTTAACTTCTTCTTTTTCTTAAAACAATTTCGTACAAGAATGACAATGAAGTTTCGAATATATAACAAACCATTTCACATTTCTCCTTTCTTTACAAAATTTCAATTCAACCTATACAACTCTAAAATGCAAGTGGAAAATCCTCCCTATAATAGGAACAATATGTTAATTTTTAGAGCGAAACCTCCATATCTCTAAGCAGTGAACTCTCCAATCAAGGCTCTAGATTCATGCTCCATATTCAAGTAGTAAGTCTTCAAACACAAGAAAGGTGTCGTGGTTGTCCACCCAGCCAAATGGCATTATTACATGCCATATCCAAATAAGGAGGACATGTTAGCCTCCCTCCAATCCCATGGGAGAGAGAGAATGCATGCCTCCAAGATGCACAAGGGGAGTAGAGAATAAATACATACAAAAAATCAAACACCAAAAATCATAGGCCAAAACACATACAAGAAGCTCCATGCTTCTCAAGAGGGGAAGAGGGGAAAAAATACCCATTTTAATCACATTTTTCATATAACCAAATGAATTTTCAACTTTTCCAAGAAATCACAAGCCTCCCAAACTCCTTATTTCTCCCATAGACCATATCACTCCATGCCTCCTCCTTGTCAAGGTTTTTCAAACCTTGGAGGTTTCATTGGCAAGTGAGATGGGTTCCAAACCATATGGAAACCATCTCCCACATCAACCAAATGAAGGGAGGATAATAGGAATCCCAACATGGATTTCCCATCAAGCCATGTGGGATAAAAATGGATTCTTCCTCTTCCCCAAAAACTCCAAAATCCACTCCCCAAAGGGGTGGATAGAGAAAAAAAAAGGATGAGAGAACAACAACACAACACAACATACATTCCCAACACCCAAACACAAGCAAAGAAACATCAAGGCTACATTGTAACAATAAGAAAAGATAAGAGGTGTGAGGCCTACCTCACAAGAAAGTGATGACCAACACCCAAATTTAATCCAATCCTTCAAAGCTCCTTGCTCCTCCAAGCTCCCCAAAATCTCCAAGTGAAAATAAATCAAGAAGTTCCAACCCCCTCCAAAATGGAGGGTTAAGTAAGAAAAGGCTAAAAAACATCAACCAATGGGATGGTGACATGTGTCACCCATCCCCTTTCCAAATCCAAGTCACCCAAAGTCCCTTTCAAGAATAAGACAAGAATCATAATGGAGGAGAATATAAACAAAACAAAACAAAATTAAAATGCACTCTCAAATCCCAAGTGGCTCCCAAAATCAAAATCATAAATGAAGATGGGGACAAGAGAGGGTCAAAAAGGAGGGGAATACCTTTTGAACCTTGGGAAGAGCCCCCCTACCTATAAGTAGGGTCTAAGGGGTTCATTTTGATGTAAGAGTGACCCCCAAATTTCAAAGCACCCTTCCAAAATTCCACTTTTAGCCCAAATTTGAGATTTGAGAAAAGTGGCACATTAAGAGAGGTGGTGGGGCCCACATAGTCCATGATTAGGTGGCCCAAAACCTCTCAATCAAAGATAAACATAATTGACCAGTATCTAATCAAGTAATAACAATTTAACCCATGAAAGTGGCTTAAACACATTATTAGAATAATTAATACTAAATTGATTCAAATGGAGACAAACAAATGAAGGTGATTAACCTCATAACTAACACACATGAAACGATGATGGATTTCATATTTCCATCCTAGCCAATGACATCTAAAGTAAGACCAAATAGATAAGGCAAGAGGATTTGTCCCAATCGTCCTATTGTGAAATCTCAGAGGTACAACCCCTAAGTCCCATGTTCTCCTGTGGTGAACCTATAACCTACACACTTGATTCACACATCATACCTAATCGATACAAAAACCAAATAAAATGATACTACATACATCCAAATGATCAAATCAAACATATGTTAAACCATCCAAATTAATTAAACAACTTTATCCATAATGAGATAAATAACCATTACGACAATCATCCATAATATATAAAGATATAATCCATCATAATCTTAGATTAATAACATCCATAACATCATCACTAAAGTACACAATAATGATAACAATAGTAAATTGGCATTATGTGCCTCATAAAACATCCGGTCATAACAAGTTAGCATAAAAACTAATATCTTGGTAAAGAAGACCATTGAATGAGTGTTGTTGCACACTCTGACACTCGAGATAATGGGCTACGAAGTCTGAAATGTCATGGTGTAACCATGGCTAGTAATATAACTATCTCAAATCTACATGCATCTTCTTCACCCCTTGATGAGCTACATATGGGGCTTGATGAGCCTCAGAAAGTATAAATCTGCACAAATCCCTTGTCTTGGGCACATAAATGTGCCTATGAAATGAAGAAGATCATTTATCTCTAATGTGCAACCACATTAATTTTTCCGAGAAGGCGCTCTATCACTCAAACTCCTACCTAACACCCTCATAAAAAAATTCACCCATAAGGTGTTGAAGTATCCGACCCCATAGGTTTGAATGAAGAGTCAAAACAGATAGCTCATGTCGTCGTCTACTAAAATCATAAGTGGTGACATTATCTTTTCCCTTGAAATGCTAGATACTCATGGCATACTCACAAAGGATATCCATCCAACATCATGTGAGCGTTGATATTAGGCTGCAAAAAGATTGTTAGGATTATACCAGTTGTACAGATAAACAAGCATGCAATGAATAATGCAGAAAACGTAAAACAAAAAATAATGCAATAAAACAGAGACACAGATTTAACGTGGTTCACCCAAAAATGGGCTACGTCCACTAGAAATAGCCAATCCTTATTATTCATCCAAAGAAAACACTCTCTCACAGTGCATCCACACTTACAATGAGCCTCATACATAATGACCCTTTAAAGATATTAGGGTTTTTATCATTTTGGGGAAACATAGAAAACCACCGTTAGATCTGTGACCTAATAATGAACGGTCCAGATTTCACAATGCATAAATACATCTCAAAGATATGTGACCTAATCATTACCCTTCGCAACCCCTATCACTATCAGGCTCCACAACCAACAAATGTGATATAGACTCGGATGGTCGGTTGTCAAAACAAACAATATACCCAAGAGAAAGTGTCTCCAACGAACTAAGGCGTGCACACCTGCTATAAGCTCAAGGTCATGGGTAGTATAGTTAAGCTCATAATCCTTGAGCTTATGTGACTCAAGGTGATAACACATCGATCCTACATGAGAAAGTCCCTCCAAAGAAGCAAGAAGTGTCTTTATATACCACAAAATCTCCCAAGGGATATGGAATTGTAAGAATAGGTGCCCAAGTCAAACGCTCCTTAAGTAACTAAAAAGCATCGTACTTTTCTCGACCAAATGAACTTCTTACCTTTACACTGAAGGGAAGTAATAGGATGTCCAATCTTGGAAAATTCCTAGAAAAACCTGTGATAATATCCTTTGATAATTTAGTAAAAATCAGTTCCAAGCAAGTTGTTAGAGACATGTCAAAGATCACTAAACCAACAAACACTCTTTATAAGCAATGTCAGCATGGAAAGCAGAAAAGAGCTACATTCAAGTCAAAGGAGTACTCAACAACAAGGTTATTGGAACTTGTTCATATTGATCTGTGTGGGCCTACAAGGACTCAAAGCATGCAAGGTGAGAGTTATTTCATGTTGTTTATTGATGATTATTCTAGAATGACTTGGGTTACTTTTTTAAAAGAGAAATATGAGGTGTTTGAGAAGTTTAAGGCATTCAAGGCCATGGTTGAAAATGAGACCTGATCTCGAAAATCGAGTTTTTATGATCTGGATGAGGAGGAGAATTTAATTCAAATGAATTTGAAGAGTTTTGTGAGTGTCATGGAATAAAAAGACATTTCTAAGCCACAAGAACTCTAGAGCATAATGGAGTTATTGAAAGAAATAATATGATTGTACAAGAAATGGCTAGAACAATGTTAAATGATTCGAAGATATCGACAAGTTATGGAGAGAAGTAGTCAACACACCAATTTACATTTTGAATAGAGGACAAATCAGATTAGACAACAAGTAAAACACCTTATGAATTATGGAAGGCGCAGACAAAGAAAAGTTAAATATTTGAGAGAATTTGGAAGCAAATGATATATCAAAAGAGATGAAGACTTGGGTAAGTTTGATTCCAGATCTAATGAAGGTATTTTTTTAATTACTCATCAAGAAACAAGATATATATATATATGAGAACATATATGAGAAGATTGTTGAAAATGTAAATGTGAAAACGGATGTTATCAAATATAAAAAGAATAAGACACAAGAAATTGACTATTCAAAGGAAGCTAGCAGTGAAGTTGAAGAAGAAGGTGAAAATGAAGAAGTTGAGCGAAAAGATATAAAAACACCATCTAGATCAGTCCAAAGGAACCATTTAGAAAATCAAATTATAGGTGACAAAAATATTTAAGTACAAACTAGAAGAAGATTGGAAAATGCAGTTGAACATGTAAATTTGTCCTTACTATCTAAGATAGAACCTAAGAATTTTACTAAAACAAGTGAAGACAAGCACTCTATTAGAGAAATGGAAGAAGAGCTAGATCAGATTGAGAAGAATGGGACTTAGGAACTTGTCTTGAGACCAAAAGATAAAAATGTGATTGGCACCAAGTGGGTTTTTAGGAACAAGTTGAATGAAGATGGACAAGTTGTAAGAAATAAGGCAAGGTTAGTTTGTAAGAGGTATGCACAAGTTAAAGGCATTGATTTTGAAGAAACTTTTGTTCCTTTTGCATGTTTAGAGGCCATTAGAATGTTTTGGCATTTGCTTGCTTTAAAAAATTTAAAGTATATCAAATGGATGTTAAATCAATATTTCTAAAAGAAAACTTAGAAGAAGAAGTTTATATTGAACAGCCAGAAGGATTCATTCTATCAGATGAAAAGGATTATGTATGCAAGTTGTAGAAAACTCTTTATGGATGAAACATGCTCCGGAACCTGGTATTCAAGATTGTATAAGTATCTATATCAGCAAGGTTTTAAGAAGGGTATTGTTGATAGCAATCTTTACATCAAAACTGAAGGTGAGAATCAGTTGATTGTTGTTGTTTATGTTGATGATATCATTTTTGGAGGAAGTAGTGACAAGATGTGTTAAGAGTTTCTTTGAGGAAATGCAAAAAGAATTTGAAATGTCCATGCTTGGTGAGTTATCATTCTTTCTTGGTTTACAAATTTCTCAATCAGACAAAGGCATATTTATTTCACAAACTAAGTATGTTAAAGAGATGTTGAAGAAGTTTAGAATGGAAGATTGCAAACCAGTTAGTACACCCATGGTCATAGGTCTGTAAGTTGAGAAAATATGATGAATCCTCGAAACAAATCAAACTCTTTATAGATCAATGATTGGAAGTTTATTGTATGTGACGGCATCAAGACTAGATGTGATGCAAGTAGTAGGTATGGTAGCACGTTTTCAAGCTGCTCTAAAAGAAACTCATGTGTAAGTTGTCAAAAGAATATTCAAATATATACAAGGTGTGTTAGATTATGGATTGTGATATTCAAGAGGTGAAGATTTCACTCTAACAAGTATATACAGATGCAGATTAGGATGGTTGTGTTGATGACAAAAAGAGTACAAGTGGAGGTGCATTCTTTTTGGGAAATAGTTTAGTATCTTGGCCAAGCAAGAAGCGGGATTCTATCTCCTTATCTATAATTGAAGAAGAGTGCATTGCAGCGGTGTCATGTTGCACACAAGTTTTATGGATGAAGTAAACTTTGAAGGACATCAAGGTAGAGTTTGATTTTCCAATTTCCATACTTTGTGATAACACTAGTGCAATAAATATATCAAATAATTTAGTTATGCACTCTAGAACAAAGCATATTCCCAACAGTATCATTATTTGAGAGAGCAAGTGGGTGAACAAGAAGTTAAATTGAAATATATTGTCATAAAAGAACAAGTTCTTTGATATTTTTCGTAAAGTCTCTTCCAAAAGAAACATTTGAATATCTCAGACAAAAGTTAGGTGTTATATCTTTCTCATCCAATCACTAAAGAGAAGCATAAACTCAAGGGGAGCTAATCATTTCATTATAATTTTAGCTCTATAGTGAAGACAAGAGATCAATTGATGCATACTTCAAGTAGTAGAGTTTTGACAATTATTCCTTTGTCATTGATGCCAAAGGGGAGAGTTATAGCAAGTAGGAGTAGTACCGCAAGCAATTACAAAAATGAGAGTATTGTAGACATAAGGAGTAAGCTACATTCACATATTATTTCTATGCAAGGTGGTAGGTTGCCATCAATGACAAAGGGGAGATTGTTGGAAATATCGTCATTGATGTCAAAAGAATGTTGATAAAGGAATTTGTTTATGTGCTTCATATGTTAGAAATATTGTCATTGATGTTTCAGGAGTGTGCCAATCATGAAAAAGTTGACTCAGTTTGAATTTTGCATGTCGCACAACAAAGAAAAATATTTTGTAGTGTTCTCGTGAGTTTGTGTAGTGTTCCATGGATTTGAAAATGGTCTATAGTGTGTTGTGGGTTTGGTAGTGTTTTGGGGTTTCAAATCATTTGGTGTGCTTCACATGTTTTGTGGATCAAATTAAAGTGTCTTGTGGATTTTGTATGCAAGCCAATACCACGTAACAGAGGATGCATGTTGTGGATCAAAGGAAATGATTACCCGCATGTGGTAGAAAGAAAATAGCCGCCCAACAAAGGAATTTGGTCTTTTAATGTCTTGCGGGTTTTTGAGAGGAGTGAATATCATGATACAAAGGAAAATGCAAAGGAATGTTGTGGAAGTGAGAGAAAGTCCACGGAAGTCAAGGATTGTCGTGTATACCGGAGAATGTCCGCGAAGGCCATGAAAAGCCACAGAACAAAGGGAAAATAGGGGAAATCCGCGGAAGCCTAGAAGAATCTATGAAATTCAAATATCCTTCTACAAAAACCAACTCATGTCTGGAATTAAAAAGAACATTATTTTGGCGGACTCTCAGATGATATGACACATTGTTTTGAGAAAAGAATATAATATATAAAGGGATTTAATTGCAAAATCAAAATAGTGCTCAAGGTATTATGATGATGAATTGCTATGAAGAGAGAGCAAATAGAGGAGAAGAGAGGAGTGAATAATGAAGACTTATCAAGAAGATTTATAAAGAGGAAGGAAGAGCAAACTCAAGCATATTGAAATGCCAAATTGTTGAAGAAGGAAGAGCAAGCAGCGCATGGAACAAATGAAGTATGAGTAGTGTGGGTGCATGAAACTCAAAGTAAAGAGTGAATGGGTGCGAGTGGAGCGAATGAAAGAGAGCGGAATAATTGAGAGAGATTTTGGAACAACAATAAAGAGTAAGAATGAAGAACATAATTGCCACTCATCATGTTGAAGAAGCAACTACACAAAGTGGAAGTTTGTATTGTTGGGGATTTGTGTCTCCAGTGAGTTGGTGCTCACAAATTAGCTGAGTTGGTGCTCGACATTGGGGATTGGTGTCTCCAGTAGGTTGGTGCCTACAAACATTTGTAAAGCAATTAATTTTGTGACTGGATTTGGACATTAGATCCAAACAATCTTTTCTCCCGAAAGGGTTTCCACGTAAATTTTGTGTTTCTTATCTATTGAATCTTGTATGATTGTTGTTGTTGTGAATGTTAAAGTTTTAAATAAGTAAAAATTATAAGTGTGTGCTCTTCAATGCCCTCATCTTTGCATTTACGATATACGAGTTCTTTGTACCCAAAGAGGATGGTCCTTATGGAAGGTGGGTTCTTTTTCAAAACGTCCTTACAATATCTCGTTAAAATTCATTTGTTTTTACAAACATCCACTAAAAATTGACCAAATTAACCCATAGTTGCTAGCATTGGAGGCTTTTTCTTTATATCTCGGTACTATTTTGTTGTGGAAGATACAATGTTAGATTTATCGAGAATGTAGAAGTGGCTTTTATATATATTGATTGTCATGGAGTATTATAATTGCAACGTAGATAAGACATGAGCATCCTCATGAAGCATTGGCAATGTTTCACCAAATGCAATCGTAGGTGTCCAACCTAAATATCAATTTGCCTTAGCTAGCATGCTACCAACCTATATCAAAATAGGAGCTTTAAAACAAGGTACGGACATCCACCAAAGAATAAAAATAGGGTACATACATCCACTAAAGAATAATGGAGATGAAACTTTTGTCAAATGTTATAGGTTCAAATACCCCTGGAAGATATGTATGCAAAATGTGGAAGCGTGCACAAGGCTTCGAATTGTTCGACAAAATTCCCAAAGCAATGTGGTCTCGTGAACACTATTGATTGTCGGATATGCACAAGATGTATTGATCGCAAGGTATGCACATGATGGGTTTGTTGGAAAGGCCTTGGCACCTTTCCGTAAAATGCATTCAAAAAGTGTAATGCAAATTCCATAACATCTATGAGCATCCTCCCAACTTCTACCAGAATGGGAGATTTAGAACAGGGCACGTTAACTAATTGATAATATGCCCAAGTGAGACGTGGTTTTGTGGACTACAAGTGAATACAAAATATGCACAAAATGGTTTTTTTGAAAAGGCCTTTGAAACTTTCAAGCAAATGCATCGGGAATTGTCAAACCCATGCCAAGTTAGGAGCTTTAGAAGCGTGGACGCTTACAATTGGCATGCAAACTATTTGACTAAAGCCCTTAAAGAAATGTTGCCTCTTAGAATGTATTGATCTTAGGATATACACAACATGGTTTTGTTCAAAAGGCCTTGGCACCTTTCCAACAAATGCAATTAGCGGGTGTAAAGTCGACACCACAACCTTTGCCAACATCCTCCTAGCTTCGCCAAAATGGGAGATTTAGAACAGGGCACATGAAATGTTCAATAAAACGTGTTGATAAGATGTAGCCTTATAAACTGCAATGAAAAGCGAAGCTAGAGCCGCACCATCATCATCCTTATCATTGGACAAAAGAAAAGAAACAAGATGCTAGTCAAACATTGAGAAGTGTTATTTCATTGAATGCATCCAACCAACTAGTGTCCAATCTGATTGGATTACCTTTGCTAGCGTGTTCCCAACCCGTGCAAAATAGGAGCTTCGATTGAAATTGTTTCACCAAATACAATGAACAAACATCCATCTCGGCATGATAGGAAGTGTTTTTGTCAAATGGTGTAGTTACAAGTGTTTTGTTTGATATGTATGTTAAATGTGGAAGTATACACAGGGCATGTAAATTGTTTGACAAAATGCCTCAAAGAGATGTCATCTCATGGAATGCATTAATTGATTTCGGGATATTCAAAAAATGGGTTTGTTGAAAATGCTTTTGGAACATATAAATGCCAAACTGGGAGCTTTGGTAGATGGATGTCAGGGGTTTGACAACATGACAGAACATGATATCTTTTCATGGAATATCATAATTGCAGCTTACAAAAGACATGGTCATCCTCAAGAACCATTGAGACAGTTCCACTAAATGCAACACATATATTCAACCCGATCAGCTCACCTTTACTAGCATACTTGCAAGTTGTGGCAAAGTACGAGCTTTACAACAAGGTATGGACATAAATGAAGGCATAATAAGAAGTGTTTTTTGTCAGAGGTTATAGTTGTACTACATTGTTCACTCCTCCCCATCACACAACAATTTAAGATGGCATACATTTCACCACAAATTACAACTCCAACAAACTTAACATTGTTATCCTCTCCGGCACAATATACAATTGATAGTATACTCATCCCTACCTAAGTCTCATAATGATAATAAGGTGGCACAAAGTTCAAGGATTGCCATAAATTTCATTCCTCCTAATGTCGCCACATTGCTACAAATCCCCTCAAAGCATTATTGCTTTCCTTGACCCTTGCGACAAGCATAAGATTATTGTTGTTCCAAATTTATTTATTTATTTTTATTTTTATTTTTCGCATGTTTTGCTTCATTTTTTTGGTTTGAATGCTTCTGATTAACCTCTATCAAAGCTTAAAAAGATCTCTTTTATTTCTAACAATGTCTTTAATTAGCATCCTCACTTCAAGAATTAGTATGCTACGTAGATGAGTTAATAAACTTGTCACAACTAGAAAATTGCAATATGAGACAGTCAAAAGGCTTCTGAAAAACCTTAGTATGAAATTGAAACAAGTGTCAACATTTCTGGTCAAAACCTTCGACCCGCCATAAAAATGCAATATGTTAATTGTGCTGCTATTATCACCAATCTAGGCAATTAAAACACCTTAATCCACCCACTCAATCCTTATCCTATGTCATTTTGTTAAATGATATGAATCAAAGAAAATGACACAACCTTCATAACAATAAAGAATTCCAAAAGTATTTACGAGGCAGGTACAAAAGCTGTTCACAGCACTTGTTTACAAAAGCTTCAATTTTGTTTTTGATAAACCTCAAAACAACAAAATTTACATATCTATAAACCGGACATTTTGATTCCAGAACACAACTCGAGAAGACCGAACTCACCCAAACATGCAGAGTTTGCATGGTCCTGGCAGACATCCTTTTTGACTTTTATACAACGGACAGCATGAACGAATAAATATTACATTCTGGGGAGTGCAATGGTGCTTCCCAGCAAATTTCAAATTATAAGTATACATATCTGCAACTACAAAGAATGCTATGATTGAATCCATCTACACCCCTAGGCCCCAGGTGACATGACACCAAAAAAGCTGCTAAGAAATCTTCTTTGTAACTGAATGCAGCACAATGGAGCTGCAGCTACAAAGAAACAATATATTTAACTTAAGCTTTGCCAAAAGTCGAACTTTCATGGGCAAGCTAAGTTGGGCTCAGAAGGGTTTCCCTTCTGTACGTACACTTCTGTGGGAAGCTGCCCTTGCAGACCACAATAAAAAAACCTCCAAGGGAAAAGCCACAATCCAAAACCAAATAATTACATAAGAATCATATCCCCCATAGTAATCAAAAATGAAACAAAATGAGTGCGAGGAAACTATTCTCCTCGCAGGTATACTTGGCTTCTCTGAGACAAGACCATCTAAAAGTACAGAAGGACGTCACAGCTGAACAAATGATTATACTGATCAAGGGGACAAAACGAATCAAAAAGTGAAGCATTCCTTACTAAGCATTTGTCAACAAAAACTGAAACGCTGAATTCTCCAGAAGCTGAGGAGGAGGATTGATATCTGATAAATCTGTCTCTCGCATAGATTTTGATATGTCGTCCACAGAAAATGGTATACTGTAGTATAAAACAATATTTCTGTCACAGTCTGCAATACTCAATAGCCCTCACAGAAAAATAGTGCCGGAAACTAATGTATATCCTGATATTATTGATTTGTTCTAGCCTCTTACCTTGAATCGTCATCCAACAAGAAAGAATTGCCATGAGAGCTGTTGGAATCTTCTGTCATCAACACTCTCATGTTTGCAATAACCTGTGAAATATGCATTGCTCACAACAATTAGGACTAACAAGATAATTCTAGCATGCAATTGTATTACCCATTGTATTATTGACAAGACAAGACACAAGAATTATAAACATTCCTTTCCCCACGACTTACATCTGGATTCACACTGTGAGTGCCATACTTATCATCCCAGTACATGGTACTGATTCTATATAATTGTTGTATGCTTAAGACCTGCAAAACAATTAGAAAAAGGAAAGCCATAAGGAAAATAGTATATCACCTGGATAATCAAGAAACAAACCAGTACATAAATATTCACTGACCGGACAAAGATCGTGGGTAATTTCATCCAGAGATTTCTTCGGTTTCTGATGTATAACCTACAGGAAAAAGCAAGTTCAAGCATCAAATGAAAGCTGATGGCACTAATGAATTCAATTGTTTTTACAAAATGATCTACATTACTACGGATTTGCCTTTTGAGAGTTGCACGACTTCCCTAAATGTGTGAGAATTCTCTACTGATGAAATAAAACATACACAGATAGTATGTATATCTCTGGTATGATCAATTAAAATTGAAATTAGTAGTTATTACTCTTTGCTGCTTACCAAAATCCCACTGCTTGTCTGAGATGCTTGAGTGCATCCCAAGCTGAGCCTGCAGTCTACATTGTAACAAACTTCTAACATTTAGCAAGATATAATGGACCAAACAATAGAAAATCACACACGCTAGACCAAATAAGTCCAGCAGACGAAGGCATGATAAGCTAGTCAGCAAACCTCTTCTTTTGCTTCATAGCACCAAAGTTCCAGTTCAGCTAACCCTGCCTTTAAATATTCTCCGTTGCTGAATGAACAGCATTCACGGCGTAAAAGAAGGCTGCAAACAACACAATGTAACCACTCATTATAATGACTGCTCACTGTCGTACAGCATTCTATATAAGGAAGTTTAAAAGCTGTACATTAATGAATGCAAATATTAATCTGAAAACATTTTCTGCACAAATAAATTCTAACCTGTTGAAAAGCTGTGCATTAATGAATGCAAATATTTGGGTGAGGATCTTATTGACCAAAGCATGTGACACCTGCAAGATTAAAAAGAATTTAGCAACAGACTCAAACATGGTAGGTCCTATGTGGCTTTTAATATTTTAAAAAGAACTAAAAATAGGCAAATCATACGTTATTTGCACGCATGGTTTGGAGAAGATTTGTTAGGCTCTTGCAAATGCTTTGCCAGTGGTTAACACTTGCATTTGCCTGCATTCGAGATGCCTTTACCATACTTGCCCTTGATGTCCTCGGAGCCTGAATATGTAACACAGCACAATTTTTATGTGGACAAGACAAAATATGAACATTGAAATATCATTTATTAAGACAAAGACCAACAATTAGGTTTCCGAGTTGCCTTAAGATAAAAATGGACTTGACAGCACAACTTATAGCCACCATCTACCTATACCTAAACACAAATTTTCTATTGCTTGCAGTAACTTATTCCAAGTTACTTGTCAAATACTGAGACAAATCTGATCATGAGGTAAAAATGTAAGGGAGAATGAAAAACTTTGGATTGACTGATATACTACACTAACATCCAGCTTCAGGTTATAGGGCATTCTGTCAACCATAGCATAAAAGTCTGATCTTTTGTTCTCATATATAGATTTGATTTGATGGCTGCCATATGTTCTATGACAGAAAACTCTCTACATACCTGTATGCAAAGGGTAAGCAAGGCAGATATGTCCTTCTTCACATTATCACGTATGATCCCATAAATCTTCTCGACATAAGCTGTAAGTTGCTGCTTGAATAATAAAGCTGGATACTTTGCCTCCACTTGACGCACAGCATCCAATCCACCAATGCCAAATGGAAGGCCCATAGCCGATGGTGAGGATCGAAAACCCTGTAAGAAATTGTTGTATATATATTATTAAAGCAACCAAAGATAAATCAACGACAGTAATTTTGTGGATGCCCAGTTTCCTCTTGCCCAGTAGATCAACCACTTTGAGGATGGCCATGTTTAGTTTACTTGTGAGCAGGTAGCAGATATTGCAGTAATTTTAGCAATTTGGACATAAAGGTTTAGTTAAAGCTGATTGTTATGTTGTGAAACTAAAACCAAAGATGTCTTCCTTCTTACTTGAGTCATTCTTCCGAGTAAAGTTGTAGATGATCTTCGCTTTTGGGGAGTTACTCCAGCTGCACCAGTTGCCTTCAGTGTACGCTGTAAGAAGAAAAGCAAAGTTGACGTATTTGACAACCAATATGCCAAAATGTCATTATTTCCCTGATTCTGCATTAAAAATGAAAATTGTGTTAGAAACTGGCAAATACGTGAACACTTATTTTCAAGCTGTCAGAAACCAATAGAACATGGAAAAGTACATTCCATAATATTTCCACTCTGATAATTAGATGCTGATATATAAATACTTTTGCTGCTGTCTATTTAATTTCTAACATATCACGTAAGAACTTTTCAAGTGTTAAATAAAGCTTTCCATGTAAAAATGTAAGTACATGGTATATATAATATATATACTAAAATAAGATTTGATTTTCAACATGTTTTTCATTACACAGGCAATTTCTGCAAAATTATTATATATTTCTAGTGCATTCATGGGAACCTGTGAAGAAAGAGGGAAAATATATTGAACAAATTAGCTGATTTTCAAAAACAAGAAGAGAAGGAGGATTTTAGAGTAAATAGAAAGAAAATTCTTTGCCGTACGTCACATGTACTAAAGAGGACAGAACCAACGAGTTTGCAAGTAACAGATAAGAACCAAAAAAATCCTGTCTCCAATGATTGAGATTATGTATAGTCATAATGTGGAATTTGGTTTTTGCCACTGAAGGAATTCCTTGGCACACATAAACATGATTTTTTTGCTGACATCACACCGACCAAACAGGAAAGGACCAACAAGTTTGCAAGAAAACTCAAGAACCAGTACATGATTGTACATTGCCATAATGCAGCATTTGAAAAGAGGTGTCACATAAGAAGGTTCTTGCAACTGAAACACAACTTGACACACTAAAACAGAATAGAGATTATAAACTGATGGAAAAAGCATGATATTCATTACACTTTCTGTTTACCTCGATCGCAGATCCAATCATCTGAATAATACGATCGAACACACTGGTTCTCTCAGCTTCAAAAGACCGCCAATGAAAAAGTGTCTTATATATAATGCATGCTGCAATAGGCCGGCCTTGGCTGAAGCCAATATCTTGTGAAACACACTTGATAAGTGTGTCTATGCTATCCTGAATTTGAATAATAAAATATATTAGATTGTAAAAAATACCTAAAATGAAAATCCAATTCATAGTATGGTGGACAATTGCATGCAAAGCATTTAAAAAGCCTTGAGATTTTATCAGAAATTGAATCAAGTACATGTATATCATTAAGAGGCTTTGATGGTTTATTCTCCATGTCATTAAGAGGCTTTGGTGGCTTATGGTCAACTTCCGCTTGCTCCTTGATGACAGGTACCTCGCTCGCAATGGTAACCTGAAAACAGTGTTGCTTATAACTTATAAGTTATTCTGTTGTTGTAAGGAACAATATATGACAATAGTCATATAAAAATGGAACAATATATGACAACAGTCATAAAAATGGAACAAAATATCATTGAGAATATAAGCAGAATAACATGACAGTGGGAAACTCACTTGTGAAGTACTAAGTTCCCGGGTTCATGATAGCCATTTTCAAGAGTCTGCTAGAAAAGGGGGAAACGGTGAATGGTCAACAAACTGATACAATCACATTCAACTCCTCAAAAGAATATTTCCGATACAACAGAAGAAACACCCCAGTTATGAGTGTTGGTTAATTAAAACAATATAACTACCTGAGTAACTGTAGTCATTAAGCGTTCTGAAAAGGCCCTTATAGGAGACTTAACCAGTGTCTGCTGGCGAATGACCTTAGCCTCAGATTCAGCATTCAAAAGTTTTGCTTCGAATCTATTTATCATTGAGAAATTTTTCAATTAAAGAAGGCATGAAAACAACAATATGAGCCACATACAGAATATACAATCTTTCAACAATAAAAAAGAGACATAGTGAGACATGGAAAAAAATAACATGAGCCACATTAAAACCTCTGTAATGTATCCTTGAGCTTCTCAATTTCCGACTCTGCCTCCTCTGCCTTTCTAAGTCTTTCTTCACTCAGCTTTTGAGATTCGACATATTTCTTCTCAACCTCATCTGCTTTTTCTCAGCATCATTTGCTTTTTTCTCAAGTGAACTGATCAAAGCCTGCAAACATTTACCTCTGTTGCATCAAACCCATAACAATACATTTGGGAAACCTTTACTGTTCTAAAGGCGTTACTTTATGCTCAAAGCCTAAAACAACCACAGATTTGAGCTTTTACAACCTAACTATTTCCCAAACACTAAGGCTCACCTTCAGTTTTTCATTCTCATTGGATATAATCTCAAGCTTTTCAAGGCGTCCACAACTAGTACTGGAGTTTCTATTACAGTCTTAACATGTTCCATAGCCTTTTTAGCTACCTCACGCTCTTTTCCAACAAAATATTAGTTTCTCGAACCTGTACTTCCATCTCCTGTAGAGCAGATTGCAATTTTGCAGTCTCTTGTGATTTTGCTTCTTCCAGGTCAGCCTACAAGAGAAGACGTTTAAATCTCACCACACTCACTAGACAAGCAATTCTAATGTAAAGTAACAGTCTTAGGTAGTAGGCACATCATAAGTTGTGCAATTCAAAGTAATAGAATTTGATCCAAGATTTTAGCAAATTAAATTTTAACTAATATATGTCACACCCAAGCCAGGAACAAATGAGTCCTTGGAAATGGTTAAAAGGATTATAGCAAATTAACTAAGATCTGTCACCCCCAAAGCAGGAACAAATGAGTCCTTAGAAAAGGTTTAAAAATGAAGGGACAACCTATAAGTGATCTTTTCATTTGCAAGTTTAAATCAAAAAGCTTTCTAATCTATCAGCCACATGGACATTCTTTATCAGAAATTTCTTTTGTTTTCTAATTTCTGATACACTCAAAAAACCATAAAAATGAATAAATCTAAGCCTTTTACAAATACAATCAAAAGATAAAGAATTATTACCCTCATACGCTTCTCCAGCTGCAAGCGCCATGTAAGCTCCTCTACCTGTTTCTCCAGCTTGGATTTTGCTTCTTGCAGTGCTCCAGTCTCCTTAGCAGCCTACACAACAAAGTTAAAAAGAAAGATATCAACTCAGATTACATTAGAAAACAAAATCAAGAAATGAAAAAAAGGTGGCGACTTATATTATAGATACATTGTATAAGGGCTCCTGCATACTAATGCCAATTAAAATCACGATTACAACCTCCAAACAGTTTTTAATTTAGGCAGTGTATTGAATTATTTTGCAATATTATTCTTATCCTACGGTCTAAACACAAAAATATTTGTGGGTGCAAATATTTTTACAAAATCTTAAAAACGTTTATGCTTTTTGCTTGTATTTCCAGAAATTGAAAAGCAATTATAGTATTGTCATCTTTTATTATTTATAGTAAGACTCAAGAATATAATCTTAGTTTTTTCAGTTGTTCTATTTGTCAGTAAAGTGGATATGCATTTGTGAAGGGAACAACCCATGACTCACCATCTTAAGTTGTCTGAGCTCCTTCCTTGCAACCCTTCCTCTCCAAGCACATTGGAATGTTATAGCTGCCATCTTTAGCTTCTTATAGTATGTGCGAGCTCTATATGCACGCCATTGAGTCTAAAGGCCAATAACCATAATAGGGAACTTATCATTTCCTATCTTTACACCAAGTTCATGTGATAAAATGCGCTTCACATCATCCATTTGCCAAACCAACAAAGGCATACCTGAATAATAATTGAAGCTTTAGTTTGAGACCTAAATCGAAACTCATTTCTTGCAGCCATTGCACGTAAACCTGCTTGAATGACAACAGCGGACAATTGCAACTGCGTGTAAGCCTTGCAAGCTAGATATCTGCGCACATGCTTTTGTATTCGCACCGCAGCAGCCTCCCTCCTCATGTTTATATAGAGCTCACGAGCAAGGTTACCTGCAAACAATATAATATGCTGAAAAATAAAATATTTGCTGCTTAACACAATACAAAAATTATAGCCAACAAATCTACATGGTACATAGGTAACATAAAGGCATTGGCAAAAAGGAACAAATTTCACAAGCAGCAGCAGAAAAATTCAAAATGAAGAAAAACATTACCACCAGCAGACCTACAAATTCATAAATATACAATACCTCTCCATAAAGCTTGCAAATGAATGGCCACATTGCGCACTGCAAGATAGTCTTTTCGAGCAATATGTGACCGAAATTTCTGCTGGATAATTTTTGCTGCTTTTCCTAATACCTCGGTTCTTAGCATCCAATTCTGCCATTTGCCCAGCTCTCAGGAAAACCTTTGTTTTCCCTATCTGAATAGTTGATGAGAAATGTAAGGTTAATATTCCATAGTTTAAAAAATCGTTATCGGCAATTACTCGGCAGGCCAAAATTTGACTCGAAATCAGGAATCGGCAATTTATCGGCATTAATTGGCAACTTTATCGCTACTTTAAAAAACATTTAAATTCATAAAATAAACTTAAATTAAATGTAAAACATTGTTAAATGACACAAGAAGTGAATCTATAGAATGCACTGCTCGGTTGTGGTTTGCAATATAATTTGGAGACTCATTACTGCAAGGTCTTAGTTGTGGTTTGTGCCTTTGGTGCTGGTGGAGACCTACTGGGTAATGACTAATATTCCTGTTACTATGACTAATATTTACCAGAAATGATTATGATGCGGCACTAAAACACAAACTCATAATCATAGTGTCTGAGTTAATAAAGCACTATAATAAATCACTTCATTATTGTCTGAGTTAAGAACCTGAGTTAATTGCGATTTCTGGTAGAACACTATAATAAAGCATGGATTTATGTATTATAATCTGCAAATACACGAACTCAGACACTATGCTTCTGTATTATAATCTGCAAGTGCAAATAATACAAATTCGAATGAGAATCATGAGCAATGAAAATAAATAAAAATGAATGCAGAAATTAAACCTACTCCTGGTCGAAACTTGAAACCCTAGCAAAATGTGGGGGCTAAATTCGCAGAGGAGAAAATCACAAAAAAATGCTTCAAAATGACCACTTTTTTTCGGTTTGGACGTTTATACCCTAAACAGTGATTTCAGCAATTTTCAAGGACTTTATCGCCGGTTTATCGGCGCAACAAAAATTGCAATTTTGGAGAAGATAAATTGTTTTCATGCTTCCAAACGATTTATCGCAATGCCGATAAATCATGATTTTTGGAAGAGTTCCCGATAATTAAATATTACAAAAGCGTGTTGAAAGGTTCTATTAACATGGAAAATATCAAACCGAGTCCCATGAAATATTTGTGAGTGCAAGTGACTATTTCATAAGTGGCCGGTGTTGTATGGATGATTTTAGAAAAATTTATCTTCTCGAAAGGAAGTCTCCAGTTAATTGTGTTCCCAGTCACGTGTTAATCATAATGGAGGGCAAGTTCTTGGTTAAGTCATTGAAGATTGTTGTAGATTGCCATGTTCATAGGGAAATTGAAGTTATAAAATGAGTTAAGAAAATTTGCCATTTAACATCTAGGTGTGTGCTAAGTCTTGTTTTCAAGAAGGTGCAATATGTTCAAAGCCTTGTGCTATTATTGAACAAAGATAACTATGTCAAGGTATAGGATCATGGTATGACACTTTGTAAGGTAGGCCTTAAAAGGAGTTTTCGAATGGATTAGAATAACATTGAAAGTGAAAATTCGAAGTCAATACCGAGTCAAAACTTGTAATGTCCCCTTCCAATTGAAGACCTTTGGCCTATTTTGTCAACCCGATGGCCAAAGGAAAAATATAAGGGTGACTTAAGTTATAATAAATTATTATAAAGTGCTATAAAAAAATAAAAATAAATTATTAAAGCACTTATATTAATTTATTTAGCTTAATAAAAATAAATTGTAATCCCTATGGAAAAGACGATTTGCTTTAAGAGGCAAAAGTCATTGTAAAGGGATTTATTATATTTTATTCCTCCTAGAAAGGATAATGGTGACTTGGGCCAAAGGAGAGTAATGAAGCCTAGGGAAGATAAAAACATAATTAATTTATGTATTTCCCCTAGAGAAATGCAACTTGCACTAGGAGGGAAATATTGTTGGGAAAAACATTTAATATGGGAAAATATTAAATGTTTGCATAGGAAAAATCATGTGAACTCATTGGCTGATTTGGAGGTTGGTTGTTGGCTCTTTTCCTTTAAAAGGGAAGTCGACTTGCCTCTTCTATAATCCAGATTTTTATATGATATTTCTCTTGCATTTGAGCTCTAAGCTTTTGCATAAAAAATTCAAAGGACGAAACCCCTTGTGAATTCTACCTCTTGTGGACGAAAACCCCAAGAGCTTGAGAGGGTTTTTCACTCAGAAATTCCCATTGATTGTAATCAGATTTTCAGAGTTATTTTCAGTCATTTCTAGCAGTGTATTTTGAGGGTATTTTGGAGAATAAATTGCAGCAGTTCTTCTTCTATTGTGGGACTGATTTGGCATGTTCTTTGAGGTATTTAAATCTGATTTCTATTGTCAAATCATCTGCAGATTTTTGTGAAGTGAACCAAAGTAATTTTATAATTTTTAGAGGGTTTGTACAAAGTGATTTTTAGACAGTTTTATAATCAGATTTCAGATCTGATTTCGAGTTGATTTGACATCCAAAAATTATGAAATAGTAGGAGGCTCAGATCTGCATGTTTGGTAGTTGCTTTGTTATAATTTGGTTTACATCATCTTGTTCCTTGTATTTTTCCAAGTTCGGGCATATGTCATTTGCCTAGATCGGAGTTGTGTAGAGAAAGTTATGCTATCTTGAAGATTGCAGCAATAAGGGTTTCAAATATAAATTATTTTCCATTGCTGTTGTAAAATTTGATTTTTGCCATAAATTCTCCGTGTGGTTGTTCCAAGGGTTTGGGAATAAAAATAATTATTGTATGTTGATTTTGGGTGTGTTTGCATATAAAAATAATTATTTCCCATAGCTGCCAAAAGTATATTTATTATTTTGTGGGAAAATCTCATATTTGGGCAAAAGATCTATTGGGGATCTTTCAGTGGTATCAGAGCAATGTTCCTCCCACCTGGAGGGTTTTGATTTGATGCAGCCACGAGAGGTTGGTGATAGAGCTGAATCATGGGAGTTAGACAGAAAAGCTTTCCATGGAATATGGATAGCGATCTTCTTAGGGAAATGGTAGACACCCATCAGCAGATGATACAGACCATGCAACAGTTGATGCAGAGGATGGCTTTGGATAGGCCAAGAGATAGGAGAGACAGTTTGAGAGCCAAACAAGATCGGAGGCCTAGATCATCATCATCATTTTCTATTCACAAAGTTCTAACACCGCAAGACAAGGAAGCAGAAGTGATTAGCATATTTGAGGAGTATAGCATTCTTCCTCAAGATGTTAAGGAGAATTTTCCTTTCATGGACTACATGGACATGCACCCGAAGATTGGCTACAAGACTGAGCAGGCAAAAGAGGAATATCACACTATAGCTTCCGAATGGTTGATACGTGGAAGGAACAGAGAATCTTCACAGATGGATGATACAACTCTTCATGAGAGCGCTTTGGTGTCTTCAAATTCTAATGAGGTATGCAAAAATTTATGTGATGAATTTGATAGACATGTTGATTTGACACATGAAGATAAATCAGATCTGCACCAAAGGAAGAAGTTTCTAGAGAGCAAGGTATGGTTTCCATTAATTGCATTAATAAGGAAGAAATGTTGCTTGTTGGATGCCAAGATAAGAAAATTAGTTCAACTCCAAAGGAGGAGAAGAAATTTGTATATGCAAGCAAGGATGATGTAATGGAAACTCTTAAGAGGTGTGAGGAATGGAATAGCAGAGCTAGAGCTTCTAGGTTGGTAGCCGCTCAAGCAAGACAACACCTACAAGAGTTCAAGGAAAAGATGTCTTCGCTTAGTGGGCAACAGGGTATGAGGAATGTCATTCCTCAAGAGAGGGCAGCCAGGAGCATGGAAATACCTTTCAAAGGAGGATTGATTGCACAGATTAAAGATGGTGTGGAAGAAAGTATGCCATCTCATTTATCGCAGCAGCTGATTTATGAGGAATTTCAGCCCATTGTAAACACTAATACTCAGATTTTGGGGCAGCAAAGTCGAGACATTTTGAAGACCAAGATTGGCGAGGATGTTGGTGATATTCCAAGGTATAAAGAGCATACTAATGTGTCTTATTTATTGCTGCCTATTTATTTTCATCATGAGATGCATGATATGGTAGAAGATGAAGTTTTCATTTTGAAGTTTGTTGAACCATTTCTCCAAGTATATGTATGTGAGCATCTTGTGGATGATATATGGTGGCAAGTTTTAGTTCACTTGACAGGAACAGGTGCCAGGCTTGCGGATCACTTCAGCATGTTTTGTCTCTTGTGCATTACACTTGAACAAAACAAGATCAGAATTGCTTGAGGGCAAGCAATTTTGGGAAGGGAGGACTGT
Organism: Taxus wallichiana var. yunnanensis; assembly: GCA_018340775.1. Taxonomy (NCBI): domain Eukaryota; kingdom Viridiplantae; phylum Streptophyta; class Pinopsida; order Cupressales; family Taxaceae; genus Taxus; species Taxus wallichiana. The sequence goes on along the minus strand of CM031241.1, from coordinate 506,279,582 downwards.
AATGTCCCCTTTCCAATCGAAGACCTTTGGCCTATTTTGTCAACCCGACGGCCAAAGGAAAAATATAAGGGTGACTTAAGTTATAATAAATTATTATAAAGTGCTATAAAAAAATAAAATAAAATTATTAAAGCACTTATATTAATTTATTTAGCTTAATAAAAATAAATTGTAATCCCTATGGAAAATACGATTTGCCTTAAGGGGCAAAAGTCATTGTAAAGGGATTTATTATATTTTATTCCTCCTAGAAAGGATAATGGCGACTTGGGCCAAAGGAGAGTAATGAAGCCTAGGGAAGATAAAAACATAATTAATTTATGTATTTCCCCTAGAGAAATGCAACTTGCACTAGGAGGGAAATATTGTTGGGAAAAACATTTAATATGGGAAAATATTAAATGTTTGCATAGGAAAAATCATGTGAGCTCATTGGCTGATTTGGAGGTTGGTTGTTGGCTCTTTTCCTTTAAAAGGGAAGTCGACTTGCCTCTTCTATAATCCAGATTTTTATATGATATTTCTCTTGCATTTGAGCTCTAAGCTTTTGCATAAAAATTCTAAGGACGAAACCCCTTGTGAATTCTACCTCTTGTGGACGAAAACCCCAAGAGTTTGAGAGGGTTTTTCACTCAGAAATTCCCATTGATTGTAATCAGATTTTCAGAGTTATTTTCAGTCATTTCCAGCAGTGTATTTTGAGGGTATTTTGGAGAATAAATTGCAGCAGTTCTTCTATTGTGGGACTGATTTGGCGTGTTCTTTGAGGTATTTAAATCTGATTTCTATTGTCAAATCATTTGCAGATTTTTGTGAAGTGAACCAAAGTAATTTTATAATTTTTAGAGGGTTTTCACAGTGGTTTTTAGACAGTTTTATAATCAGATTTCAGATCTGATTTCTGAGTTGATTTGACATCCAAAAATTATGATTCCCATATGAATGAGTTCCTAAAAATATAGGCAAGCATCTGGGATAGAGAAAATAATTTTTGGAACTCATTTGATGCCCTAAATGTGTGGGCCGAAATAGTAGGAGGGTCAGATCTGCATGTTTGGTAGTTGTTATAATTTGGTTTACATCATCTTGTTCCTTGTATTTTTCCAAGTTCGGGCATATGTCATTTGCCTAGATTGGAGTTGTGTAGAGAAAGTTATGTTATCTTGAAGATTGCAACAATTAGGGTTTCAAATATAAATTATTTTCCAATTGTTGTAAAATTTGATTTTTGCCATAAATTCTCCAGGGTTGTTCCAAGGGTTTGGGAATAAAAATAATTATTGTATGTTGATTTTGGGTGTGTTTGCATATAAAAATAATTATTTCCCATAGCTGCCAAAAGTATATTTATTATTTTGTGGGAAAATCTCATATTTGGGCAAAAGATCTATTGGGGATCTTTCAAAACCTGGACTAGAAGATTGGATACATCTAGGAGTTGAGTTTAAGACTCATGTAGAGCATAGTTTGAAGGCACCTATATCGGTGTATAGTATATACCATGTGAAGTCGCTTGGATGAAAAGTGAAACCTGTTGGATATATTCTCGGGGAGGTCAGATAGAAGGTAGCATAGAGGAGTTAAAACGATAACAAGCAACATTCTTAACTATGCAGAAGGAAGGGGTTTCATAGGTATTGCATGTCACAGGAGTGCAGGCATTTAGTGAATGTTCATGAATCTCTTCGGTATGGATTGTGGTGGTACATGCAACTTAAGTGAGTGAGAATAATAGAAATACAAAGACCAAATATTCTCTCAAATGATTAATTAAGTAGGGTGTTGGGATAATCAATCATCTTCAGGTGATGGTTTGCATATTAGTAAATATGGGTAATTGGAAACTACGAGGTGAAAAGGGTATTAAGAGTTGTCAGGTATGAAAATCTGTTAAGTAACGAAAGTTGTTAAGAGATATGTTAGTAGAATATGGAACGTAAAAGGTTGTGATTAGATAGGCCACCTTTATAATACAAACTTTTACATCAAGAAAATGCAATTGTTCTAGTATAACATGTAATAAAAGATGTTTGAAACAAGCAAAAGGAAACTAACGCCCGACATGTGCGAGACATGCAAATTGGCCATACCGAAAGCCTTGGAGACGCATTTTCTCCAATAAAATTTTATTTTGGAGACTTCTCATCATAGCTACAACATAGGGTAAGAAGTCTCCATATTAGAATCGATATTCGTGCTAATAATTTGAAATTTCAAATCAAGTAGCATAACAAATTTGAAGAATGATTATTTCCAAGCTATTCTATGAAAATGGTGTCAAAGGCTTTGAAGACTTACTTCACATCCAATGCTTCAGGGGCGAGAATACCAAAACGGTCAAGAAATTCATCAAATGTTCGCCTTGTGGGATATCCAGCACAGCTAATCCTGATTGCTTCCATGACACCTTGCAATGCAGATGAGCCACACATTCTAATCGAGATTCTATGTTTCTGTATGCTAACCTTTTGGCTAAACTAGGAAATTTCATACAAGTCATCAAAAAACTTGAATTCAAAATGTAATAATCTTAGGCCAAAGGCTGCTTACCCCACAACGTAGTTGTTGTAAAACATTGTAATTCTCAAAAATGCCTGGCTTTAGAACACTGTTTGGTTTCACACATCTTATGTAGTGAGGCTCTGTTGAGCTCAATGTTTCCAGGAGAGATTGCAGTTGTTGCTACACAGATTTTAAAGGAGTTAATAATACCACAAACCTTTTGAATAGTATTCATGACAGCAAAATATTACAAGCATGTATCACTACCTATCATAATTTCCAGAAAGTGAATATTCAAACATTAACAATACGATAGTAGTTAGAAGAAAACAATTGCAGAGATTAAAAGAAGCAATGGTTTAGAAGACAAAGGGTGTATTGCGCCACCAAGTGTAAATGAAAAAAATTGTATACCTTGAAGCGTGTGCCAATGGATGAGAATTTTGATGACTTAGAAGATTCCTCAGGCAAAGCAGGAAAGAGACTTGCAACAAAGGAACATTTTGAAGAACTTAATAGACCTTGATGCTCTGCAACAACATAATCCTTGTTCTTGTCAAGGAACAGATCAGTTTGATATGTAACCTGCCAGATGCATAAGACAAAAATCAGAATTCCCATGATACAAAAGGCACTGCTGGTAAGAATAGAGGGATTACAAATAACAAGTAAATCGAAGCAGTTTCTCACATCACCAGCATAGTGACAAATAGTGAAGTCGGTACGTGAAAGTTTTGGTTTGCTGAAACGTTTATTATTCTTAAAGGTTTGGTAAAGCTTTTGCGCAAATGTTTCATGGGTTGATCTTGGAAACATACTGCAAGGCCAAGAGGGAGAAAGCTATTAGCGACATAAAACTTTATGCACATATGTATGGCATGAAAACTTCACAGCATTAGCATCTATCTCTTTATAATTGTAATTACGTATTGGCATATCCTGCTCATAAATCCTTTCATATCTGCCTCTAAATTGATGCACACACAAAACATCTAATACGATGCAAAACTCTCACTTTTATGTTAAACATAATAAACCTCCATTTGATCATCTCCTAATAATTAAGCAAACAATTTATGTTATCGCAGAAGCAAAATCAAAACCAAAAGCAAATTTTGTTTGCCAACTTTATTCAAATGTAATATTACTGAACTTAGCTCAAGTCCACTTTAAGCATACTTTCTTCCAGTTGATTGACACAACTATTATATTCCAATTAATATTTTCCTCTAACTTCTAAGCGTATAGGCAGAAAGCAGCTCTATGTGTGTCACAATACTCCACAGTTTTTGGAGTATGTGTTATTTGCGTTCACTACTTTAATTCAAATGTCATTAAGCCTTCCTGGTAATCAAATGTGAGAACCAGTTATGACCTGAACTTTGTTTCATAGCACAGGTCCAATGCAAGCCTTCATCTATCCTCAACTTCCATTGAAATGCAAACCTCGTGTCATTGGTACTCAAAAATCACAATTAGAAAGTAGGTCTAAGCCTTTTATGAGATTCATATTTTGTTGAACAAGCCAATAATTACTGTTCTTTCACCATGTCTTATCCTTGTAACTGACTAAAATGCACTCTTAATTTGGAACAAGAATAAACAATAACCAATATGTGACTTCTACTCACTCGCTGAAATAAAAAAATGACAGTTCCAGGGCAATGGTCACATCATATAATGTTTAAGGAACATCTGAAAGTTTGCAAAAATAAAGGGAACATATACATACCAGGCTTCATCTAAAAGAGCAACAATTCCCCCAGGTTTCTGTAAATATTAAACACAATATTATTAACATCATGGCCCTGAAGAAACCAATGTTTATGTCTAGGAAAGCATGGACAAGATGTTTATCAAGAGCCAGCATAATGACTCACTCAATATATGTTTAACTATGCAAACTCTATTTGCATCTAAAAGGAACTAACATAGGAAAGAAAAACTAGAAAAAGACCTTTTCAATTAGATCAGAACATCTTGATTGTCAACAAATTCAATGTAGCTCCAATCAATTTCTTCTTTTGTGTATTCATCTTGCTCCATCTTAAAGACATGCTGAACACAAGAACGAAAATTCAAGAAAAAGTAAACATTTTATGCAACAAAACGGTACAAAGTTAGCCCGTCAATATAGTTGAGCAAAATTACCCTGCCAAAAATATCATGTAAAATGTACAATAAATATCTTGCTGGCTAAAACGCCGATGCTTTAATAAATATGGAATTGCTTTATGACCTGATTAAAGTGTTGCTGCAGCTTCTCATTTGTAAGATTGATGCAGAACTGCTCAAAACTGCAATGCAGAAGCAAAGCTGATAAAGGATAGGAAATGTCATTTTTTGACTAACTTAAGAGTTCAATATACATTTTACAATATTGAACTCTTACTCTGTCTAACTCGACTATGGTTGCCAGACATAATTTCAAAAAATGCCAAAGCAATCTTGCTGGCAATGAATTAAAGGTACATGTTATTCTTAAAACTTTCAAAACCATAAATGTCGAGAACTCCAATAAGAGTCTTTGAGTTAGGATCCTGGCCAATTGAATTATTTATTTTATTTACCAGCCTGTATGCAATAAAAAAGGAAATTATTAAGTAAAGCAATATATATTATCGATTATCCTTCAAAAATTTAGAAATATGCCTAACACTCTAATTGCATTCCTCTTTTTTAGATAATGCTGTAAACAAATTGTGGCCCTCACAAGTGAGAAACCATACCAGTCAAATAATCTCGAGTACACTGTTTTTGCCAATGCATCTCGGCTCGTAACTGCAGCGACTGGGTCAAGAGATTTTGTAATGCTTTCATCACGAGTCACAATGACACGTTTACAAAGAGAGTCTTCCAAACCCTTAACATCACACCTAAAAGAATATAAAATGTAATTCATTGAAATGGATCATTTTACACACTCAAGGTAGAAAGGGCACCGTATTTGTAACAAGTATAAACACAAGTCATTCTTTTGGAATGTAAGCATACATGAATAGTTCAGCTGCCATTTTAAGATGAAACATAGCTTTCTCATCTTTTGGTTTAGAAGAGTCAGCATCCTTTCCCTTGGTGAAATCCACATTGCCTAGATGGAGAATGGCTGCTACCACTCTAAATATTGCATCCTGAAAATATGAAGCAATTCAGAAAAAATGCAGAATATATTTTAATAACATGACCATTTCTAATTCACATTGTACAATATGCAGCTTTCAACACTAAGTGTACTTGTTCTTCAGGACTGATCCCCACAACATCCATTGCTCTTCTTGTTGCAAGGTACTCTTCAGCATCACTCACACCATCCAATTGATAACAATTGGACTGGTTCAGATAATGAAATGAACTTGGATGTCCCAACTTATATTTCTCAGTATCCTGAAAAGAAGAACAAAATTTAAAAAGAAGGTTCAGTTACTGCTAGCATTCTACAGTTTAAATCAGTCACAAATAGATTTTGAATTCAACATAGAAATCAAACAATGCATTTATTGAGTTAATTAAAATTGCAATTACCAATATACCTCTGGTGGTGCAGCGCAGAGAAGATAGAAACAGTGATAGTTTCTCTCGGGATCTGAAATTTGGCAAACACGAGACCTTTCTAGCAGGTATGTTCTTACAGCGGCCCCTGATATTCTTCCATTTTTGTCAAATTGGAGCTCAACAAATTTACCAAAACGACTGCATAAAACATGCACCTTAGTAAGAATAGAGTTTTACTTTTTAATGAGTGAAAATTAACTTTTGACAGTCATCAAACTAAGCTAGATAGATATATTAACAAGTCAATATTTCAAATTTTCATGAATTTAAGTCCCTTCTATTATGCATAGAATAGACCATTTAGAATACGCCATTCACCTGGAATTGTTATTTCTAACAGTTTTTGCATTTCCAAAGGCTTCCAGAACAGGATTTGACTGTAAACCATGAAAACAAGAGTTCAAATCATGATAATGAAATAACAATAAAGAAATGTAGCAGTAAAAGAACCCTATGATTTCTTAATTGCTGTAGAAAAGTCAGAATTCTTCCGACTCTATTCAGAAGCAAGAAGATGCTATTGTTTCTTACTTCTAGCACTTGCTGCTCCACTGATCTTCCCTCAGTTGCTGCTCGGCCCCCATATAAGCAAGATAACGCATAAGCATTTTGGTGGATTCTGTTTTACCTGCCCCACTTTCTCCACTCACTAGAATGGACTGACTTATCCCCTCATTGATCATCACCCTGTATTCATTCAAGGATATTTTTTGATATATCAATAAGAGTATCTCAGCTATAAAACATCGCTTGACTAAGATAAATCACAGAGGCATACCTGTATGCAGCATCTGCCACAACAAACACATGAGGGCTTAGCTCTCCAAATGTTGCCCCTTTATATTGTTCCATCATTTGACTATCATATAAGTGAGGAAGCCTTGAAAAGGATTGATAGCAATCAATATACTTCCAGTGTATGTCTGTCAGATACCACATAGCCCAATCATAGAAATGTTTTTTTAGTAACACGGTTCTGCAGTTTATTAGAAAGTATTTGCATTGCATTTAAACAAAGAGATAAACTAAGAGCCATTATCAAAACTAAAGCGCATACATATGTAGAGATATCTAACAGAAGTAAATAAAATGAGGAAATTCAAAGAAAACCTCGAGAACTCACATAAATTTCATTTAGTTCATATCTAGACGCCAAGTTTTGAAGAACTCCTGGCTCATGTAAATAAGCTAGTTTTGTCATATCATCCACTCCACCTGCCAATGCTTCAGAATCCTTTGGGTATACATCTGGCAAGTTGACAACCACCTGCACACGAGCAATAATTTCTCACATGGATCTCTAAAACATAAAACCTGCAATATGATTCACTACTATGTTTCCTGAATTTCAATCCGGCAATAATAAATTGTCAATAACTATTTTGCAGATAAAGCATCAAAGGTAGAAAAAGAACCATTAATAGCTGTAAAAATAAATTTCATATTATTGAGTGTATAACTTGTCTAAAAAGAACTACTTCACTAATGAAATAGTTAGCAAATACAATCCAGAAAAAGATTTGAACGCTGGAAATAATATTGGAAAACACAAGCCATTATTTTTGACATGGTGACTATTGTCACTGGAAGAAATGTGTTGAATCAATAGAAAACAGTTGTAATACCAAAAAGAATAAAAACTTATCATCACAAATAGTAATGTTTTCTTACCATCTTTCCATTGGTAGCCTGAACTTTAACCTTCTGGCCATTGATCTCCAGAACTTCTCCATCGATCCAGGCCACTTCAGAATCTTCCACCCATACTTGAGAACCTACAAGAATGTTTATAGGAGCCGCCTACATTGAACCAAATAGTGTCAAACAAGTTACGAATGGAATATAAAGCCTATGTAAGAAATCTCAAAATAACGCTTCAACAGCAGCCGAAGTGTTGCTAGCCTGTATTTATGCCTTAGATGCCCTTCAATAAACCTCAACCTCCCAACAATACAAGATGTTATGGCAACCCATAGACACTGAATTAAAAAGTGCATGATATCAATAGTGGGTGTTTATTTGTAAGCTTTGCAGGCATAACCATTTCTAGACATACTATCACAATTTTCTACATTGAGAGCAATACCTTTAATTGGATGAGTTAACAGGTAATAATTCTATAAAGACTCGTAATCTTACAATATGAACCTAGTCCAATGGATATCCTCATTCTGATACCATTGTCAAAGTATATTTTTGGCTGAGAAAAAGTTTCACAATTATTTCTTTCTAAATTCCCTAGAGTAAATTTTTGACTTTTTTTTGGCATGACTCTTAAGCACCTATACATGTAAGATGGCCAAAATATGTTAATGTTGGCTGTCAATGGATAACACTTTAAAATATAATATATATGAGTTTCTCAACATGGATCTGGATCACAAGGGTTTAACAGTCTTGCACCCTCTATTGGAACAAATTTGGGTGTCTTACATTATTTGTGCCAAAAATAGGTAGCAGGATAGTGTTACAATGTTTGCAGCATGCTGAATCTCCTCATTGTCATTTAGCGATTCAACCAAAAGCTTGAAGTAGCCCTATATTAGCATTTATAGATCACTTTGTAATATTAACAACCAAACAATTCAAAATTATAACTTCAGGTATATTCTTGTAGGAAGCACCAATTCTCCCCATAAAGATGTATGCAGAATATGCAAGGTAATAAGTTGACACTGTGGCCTACAAGTTTACGATGTTTGCGGCATGCTGAATCTCCTAATTGTGATTTAGCACTTCAACCAAAAGCTTGGAGTAGCCCTGTATTAGCATTTATAGTTCACTTTGTAATATTACAGACCAAACAATTCAAAACTATAACTTCAGCTATATTCTTGTAGGAAGCACTAATTCTCTCCATAAAGATTTATGCAGAATACAAGAAGTTGACACCAGGGCCAACAAGTCCCACTTCCTGTGTGGGTCCTTCAAGTCTGAATATCTTTAGAATACAATCCAGAGAATCATTTGAGATTTCTAGTGCACAATCTTAGGTTACTCTGAAACTGAAAGGATCTGCGGGTTAATAAATATCTTATATTCATTAATAAAATAATGCAATAAAAATTGAGATAAGGTTTTTCTCCTTAAATATGACTTTTCAATTCTTCCAAATAGACCTGATAACAATTTTTCGTATGGAAAACCATACAGCCTCGTACTATTATTCCTTTTCATTCCATAAGGCTAATAATTCTCCCAGTTCACCAAACATTTATTGATATTGTCCATAAACAATCCAGAGCACAATTCATTTGAGAACTTGTTCAACTTCAAGAATTGTCAGTGAATAAATGGCACTTGCAGACTTAACATCTTTTTTAAGGAACGTGCATACCATGGTTGAAACATCATTATCATCAGTTACTTGGCAGCCTAAATTATGACTCGGAAATTGGGAATCGGGAATTTCTCTAGACTGCACAGAAACGTCCCCCTTGTACCAGGCTGGAAACGTTTCCAGTACGGGTACGGGTATGCGAAACACTGTGGGTATGTTTTGGGTACGTACCCACAAGTCCAGGGTATGCTTCAGGTACAGAAAACCGTACCCGGGGCCTGTGGGTACGTACCCGCAGCATACCCCAGGCAAAAAACTTTTTTTTTGTGGGTACTTATAAGGATGTTGCACATTAAGATCAAAACCCAGAGTGGCAAGGACAACACGCTCTGCCATGAGCACCAGTTCTTTCTGCTTTTCATAGCATTCCTGGAAACCAATATCTTATATCAGGTACTAGTCATTTAATATTAATATAAAGTTATGAGAATGCTTGACTGGCATTTTTGGAAAACCAGAAAGAGGCATTTATTTACCCTAGCAATAAGCACAACAAAACATTATATCTTTTGAAGTATCTTCAGAAAAGACACGCAAAGCTTTCTTTCATAACAAGATGCAGCATAATGCATAACAGAAAGGTTGGAAATACAAGCAGTAAGCACAACATTCAACATATACCTTTTGCTTAATGCGTTCAGAAGCAGCTGGGTCTCTCTTGTGTCGAATTTCATAAGCCATTACAGTCACTTTCATAATAGTTTTAGCCTAGATGATATGCTCTAGAAGTTGAGAACTTGAATGTATTATGTTATTAACTATTATGTTTTGAACATTATGAATCAATACAAACTCAAGTCTCAATTCTCAAAGTATTGGAAATTTGTTTTCATGTTCTATGAATGATTTTAAGTTGTATGAGTATTAAATTTCAATAAGTATGCAATGTATGAGTATTAAATTTCAATAAGTATGCAAATGCTTCTTTAAATTTATAATTTTATATACATATTTATATAATATATATATAAAACATACCCAAAAGTGTACCGTACCGAAATTTTTAAAAATTTGCCGTTTCAGCTTACCAAACCCGTACCAAAACGGTCTAGGAATTTCTCAGCAATTTATCAGCATTAATTGGCAACTTTATTGTTACTTTAAAAATATTTAAATTCATAAAATAAACTTAAATTAAATGAAAAATAAATTGAAACCTTAGCAGGCTTATAGAGTTGAAACCCTAGCAAAACATGGGAGCAAAAATCGCAAGTCTAATCACGGAGGAAAAAATTGCTAAAAAAACACTTTGAAATTACCTTTTTTTTGTTTTGCTTTTGTATACCCTGCTTGGCGATTTTCCACAATTTTCAAGGCAGTTTTTGGCAATTTTTCACGAGTTTAATCGCCAAAAAAGAAATTGTGATTTTTCAATTGATTTATCGTTTCCCGATGTGTCACGATTTATCACCAATAAAACATGATTTTTAGAACAGAGTGAAGAGCACACACTTATACTAAGAGGGGGGTGAATCAAGTATGGAACAATTATTTAATTCTTTTCAAACTTAATAACAACAAAATCAGCAACTTACACAACCATATAACACAAGATATATGTGGAAACCCTTTTAGAGAAAACCACAAAGAAAAGACTGCTTGGATCTACTATCCAAATCCAGTCACAATTCAAATACAATAAATTTGTAGGCACCAACTTACTTGGAGACACCAATCTCCACAATTTACAGGCACCAACCTGTTGGAGACACCAATCCCCACAATTTACAGGCACCAACCTATTGGAGACACCAATCCCCACAACTAAGCACCAACTTAGTAAGAGACACCAATCTCTTTTCTTAGGAAGCACCAACCTCCAAATCAACAACAAACACTTCTCCACACAATTCAGCTTTGTTTGCACCTTTAGAAATCTGCCCTCTCAATGATCATCAAACTCTAAAATCTCTCTTTTAACTTGTCCCACACTCTCTCATAAATCTGCCCTTGAAATAATCGACTCTTTTATTCCACCCTTTCAATGCCTTGGATAATTTCTATTGTATTCCACACATGTTTAGAAATTTGCCTTCAATAATTTTTCATTTCTTTGCTTGCAAAGATCTGTCTTCTTCTTCTTAATTCGCACTTAGAAATTCACCATTTTCTTTTCTCTTGTTCCACACAATCTTTCTAATTTTAATCTCTTTTTATATCGAGTTCATCTCAAAAAAATGATGTAATACCTTATAAGGGTCGGCCAAAAGTAACATTCTCTTGGATGTATAGCTTGTGTCGGCCTTTTCAAACTAAAATTTGAATTTTTTAGTTTTTCTTAGACTTACGCGGACTTGCTTTGTTTTCTCCTTGTTTAGCGGCTTTCCATGACCTCTACAGCACTTCTTTGACTTCCGCCTTGTTCCGCGACTTTTGTAGACCTTTGCGGACTTCTTTGACCTCCAAAACCAACTTTGACTCCCACGGACAACCTTTGACCTCCGCAGACTTTGTTTGCAAAATCATTTGTCAGACGGATAATTTACTTTCTACCACCCGTGGAACACTAAAAACGGTCCCTCTTTGTAGTGCAAAGTATGATTTGTCTAAAAACTGCGAAGCTCTAAAAGTCAAACTCCTTTGTTGCGCGGCTTTTACTTGTCCACAAACTCGCTAAACAACTTGTAAACGAAATCCTTTGTTCATGAGAATGCAAACTTCAACCTTTCATAACTTTTGCAATTTTTATGCATTTCCTTCGCAAATTATGTTTTTGGAAACCGCAAAGACATCTCCTCTTTAAGGTCATCTGAAGCTTGAAACAAAATTCCATAAAAAACAACTTCCTTGTTATCATACCTTGGTAAGCAACTTCTTTTGTGCCACATGACTAGAAAACTTAAACTAATCATAACTCTTTCTTGCTTGTTCCAAAGCTTTGACAACTTACATATCTGAGAATGGTGGCCTATCCTCTTGACTCCCAAACAATGAAAATTTCCAACATAAGTGCCATGGTGACTTTTCATCTTGCTTGACTCATTTACCTTCATCATTCCTTTGACATCAATGACAATATTTCTAACACAGAGATGCATCTGAGAAGACCCATTCTATAATTGCATCATCGGAATGACATGTAACAACTTATTATGGTGTCAAATGACACGTGAAGTTATCAATTATGTAATGTCCTCTTTCCTACGCCAAAGGCCTAAGGGCGATTCAAGTCAAGCCTTGGTCACCCAAGGGGCTTTAAATCTTTGGGAGCTATGGGTATGAATATCTAGTCCATTTTGTTATAATTCTTCATTGACATATGTAAAAAGGTGTTTTGGAAGGACTAGATGTAACGTTTTGTCATTAGGAAGGGACCACATGGTACTAATGTTTTAATTTTGCGTTGGGGTCACTTTTGGACCATGACAACTTAAAAGGGAAAAGTAACTTAAGTTACTTTTATTTTATCGGCCCTTCCAAGGGAAAAATGCGACTAGGGTTTATTGGGGCTCTTTTGCCTTGGAAAAGTTATATAAGGAGTTGGGGGAGAAAGGAAAGGCATTCTTGCATACCTAATTATCTCCTTTCATGTGCAACTGTTGTTTGCAAATCTATAGCTTGTGGAGTGAAATCCCGCAAGAACCCTAGCTTCGGTGGTGAGAGATCCATCCCTAGCTAGCAAGGCATTCTTGATAATGAAAGATCTACCCTAGCTTGTCATTTTGGAGCTGTTTTCAGGGCTGATTTACAAAGATATTTTCAAAGGTTTTTAGAGATAGGGTTTTGAGGGTTTTTGAGATAATTTGTGAAGATAATCAGTGGGTTTTCATATCAGACTTATGGCAGCAATAAAGAAAGGGTTTGGCATCATTTCCTGAGGATTTCAAAGGGGTTTTGACCATCTACCAAAAAAGTCGACTTGTTTTGAAGATTGTAGCCTTTATTTGGAGGGTTTTGATTGTCATTTTCAGATCTGAGGGTTGGAATATCATCTTGTGCATTTGTAAATGTTATTTCCAAAGTTTCATAGTTTTTGCACTTGTATTCGGGAAGATATGAATTTTAGAAGTTTTCCAGCTGTTTAGGGCACGCTGTAATTTTTTGGCAGCGTTATATTGTCTGAAAAATTCCAAAAATAGTTTTCTTATGTTCTTTATAATATTAGCAAGCTCTCTTTAAATTTTCAAGTGATTTGAGTGGATATTTTGGGAGTTATTAATTTTCTTCAGTTCACTTCCCTAACTGGTAAAAATCTGCAAAAATCAGTATTTTATTTGGCTGCAAATTTTCAATATTTTGTGTTATTTAAGTGGTATCCCACAAGGGATATTTCAAATTCTTGGAGATGAATGGTGTGTCTAGCAAGATTATACTTTATTTTCACAGTTTACTATAAACAATTATTCCATTAGCAGGTGATCTCCACATTTGACTATATTTTCATAACAAGAATATACTTTATTTTCACAGTTTATTGTCAACAATTATTCCAACTGATCTTCACATCTCTCTCTATATTGTCCTCTACAATTCCCTTTTTGAGAACGGTTTATCTGATTTGCTTTCATGTGCCAGCATGGAGAATGCTATCCATGTCTAAACCTTTTAATCACCTACATGGTAGTAGGTATAATCAATTGAACTTTGGAAACTGTGTACCATCATTGCTAAATTAGATGCATCTTTTGAATTTTATTTTATTTGAAATTGAAAATGCTTCTATAAATAATAAAAAATTACACAAGAACTCAAAACCTTAAGCAAGAACAACCAAAAGAATCCGCATCAAGGGACAGTACACGGCCATAATCATTATACAAAAATCCTTATAAAAAGAAGATGAAACTAGGAATGAACTGATAAACGAGGAACATTGTTTGGCAGCAGTGCTTGAATGTGTTCCTTTATCTTGACGATTGCATCACACACCTTTGGATCTTTGCTCTTGAAATGATACATCTGCAAATATAGAGAGGACAGAATCTGAGTTTGTTGAATAACTGGAGCAATATCATTCTCAGCGTACAGTTGTTGGCAACGATTTCTCCAAATATTAAAGAGGATATGCAACCGACAAGTATTCCAGATGACAGCGAGAGTGGAGGGGGAGAGAATGCCAAGCAAGGTGGTTTTTTTATTGAAATTGTTAGGAAAAAGTTTTGGAAGAAAGTAGCAAAGGGAAGACCAAAGCTGAGAGGAGGAAGGACAATTCCAAAAGAGATGGGGGATGGATTCTAGAGTAGAACAGAAGGGGCATGCACCAGTTCCAAGACCAAGTTTGGCTAAAGTAATGCCAAACCGAAGTTTCATATGCAGAATTCACCATCCCAAAAATTGACATTTGGCCCCAGCTAGGAGACTGCCAAATTGTGTACGCCATTCTCTGCCATTTAGAATTAGAGAAGGACATAACCCATTTGGGATTAAGAGAGTCTTCAAACAGGAACGGGCGTTGAATCAATAGGTACAAAATCCTTGGTCTGGCTGTGTTGATGTTAAATTGGTTTGGCCGACACCAATCCTTCCAAGGGGTTAAAGGATTGCCCGTGATTTTCAAGAGAATCACAGGCAGAATCAGATGTAAAAGTGTGATATAGGCATGTTTAAGTTTTGTGGGCAGATTAACCATATGGTGCAACATGTTCCAAGAGAGTCAACTACCAGTATCTGTCTTAGATGTCTTTAACAGTGTTAATGAATTTCTTGCAAAGGATTTTCTCTGAATTTAGGTTGGACAGCAAGGGGAAGGTTATTAGACTGAATTATCCGGTTCCACTAAAGATTGATGGTGCCATAGAAGAAAGGGTCCATTTCCTGCCAAGCTATCCAATTACGCCTAAGAGGGAGGGAACCAGAGATATAAAAAAATGTGCATTTAGGATTTTATCTTCCCATGGAGTGGAAGTCCAAGCACCTTTATATGAAGCTTGTTGGATCCGCTCCCTAACAAGGATCTTCCAAGGCTCTGAACCTTGAGTGGCTCTTGCAACCCATTTGGCAACAAGGCATTTCCTTGTTGTAATGGATCAATAATTCCAAGCCCGCCAACAGTTTTAGGTTGGGTGCAAAGTTCCCAAGAGATTGCTGCCATCCCTTTCTTACTAGAATTGTTGCTCCAAAGAAAGCCCTAGACTAGTTGTGTGAGCTTACCATAAGCTGATTTTGAAGGGAACCAAAAAGAATAGTACGCATGGCTGGCAAGAAAAATGCCACAAAAGTCCATTTCAATCTCTAGTAAATCTTTATTGACTCAATCTTTACAAAAATCCCATACTCATCATGGCAATTGAACCTCAAAACAATATTTTATAGTTATACCACGATGAATAAGAGAGACCAATAACTGTTCCCCTGTAACTCAGAAACCTCTTAAAGATAAGATGTCGCAAGAATTTCATTGGTATACAAAGAGTTCCCCTTCTTTTTAAAAAATTGGCATGTTCTTTCCATTAAAGTGACAGACCCTTGACCTACTTTGTGTGTACTTCATCATCTCTATTTTCCAATCTTGATAAACACAAACCATTGAAGCCTAGATATTTCTTAACAAATAAGTTTATGTTTTAATTCCACAAAGATAGTGAATCTCAACTTTCGGCAAATAAAAAAACTAGATAAATTCACTGACACAAAAGATTCAAAATAACACTCAATTTCACTCCATTCATATGATTCCACAGTATCATACATTCCAAATCGTACATTTCAAAATGTTGAAAGTTAGTGTTGCATACTTTAGAAGAACCAAATGCTACATTTGCAAATGGTAAAATAAAAGGTTGTACTTAAATTACTAACATGTCAGAGATTCTCAATGGAGAAAGCCAACTATACAAGAACAACTATTGTAACAATAAAAGTGTGTCTGAAAGACATTGCCAGATTATGAATTGGCAAAATGATAATGTCAACAAGAACCAGAAGAATTGCAGTGAAAATTCACAACAATGTGCACCAACATACAGTTCGAGATTGACTCTGTCAGCGAGGAATGCCAGCTTTCAAGCCTACGAACCAATCAAGTAGGGAAACCCTCATTACAAGTATGCAGACATGAGACTCACAGTCTCCAATACCATGTTGAGCTGCATAAACTAGTTATTTGTTCAGAGAGAGATTGATCGAGAAGAAAGCACCCTCAATGTCTAACCCAAAATCCTTAACAACTAAGGGGGAATCAAACATATACTAGCTTGCATGTCTGAAATTTGATGATAGGCACAAAAACAATGGAAGTGGTGCCTATCAGCAATTTTCAGACCTAGCTGGGCATATATGGGTTTGAGCTAGTTTTGATAGGTGGTGACGATTTCCCACTAAAGATGCTCAAAGGCAAGCCCCTTTAGCACCTTTGACAAA
The DNA here is from genome assembly GCA_018340775.1 of Taxus wallichiana var. yunnanensis. NCBI lineage: Eukaryota > Viridiplantae > Streptophyta > Pinopsida > Cupressales > Taxaceae > Taxus > Taxus wallichiana. The sequence continues at coordinate 506,262,889 of CM031241.1, read as the reverse complement.
TAGAAGTCGAGGATCTGAACAAATTTCCACAGCTGTACTTTGTTTCGGACACAATTAGAGACATAGATAGATGCAAAAACATTAGGAGATGTGCCCATCAGCAAAATTTGGACCTATCTAGGAGTACATGGGTTTAAGCTAGTTTTAACAAAAAACAATAATTTCCTAGTAAGATTGCTCAAAAGTAAGTTCATCTGGCACCTTTGACAGATAGAAGTCGAAGATCTTTACAAATTTCTCCTGTTAGACTCTCTGACATAAATAATTACAGGCATAGCGTGATAATAAATGAACCTTGCTCAGTGATGTTAGATCGAATGAAATTGTGTCAAACAGGATGAGTTCAAGTGGTAAATCATAGGGGCTTTAATAGCGGAAACCTGTGTTCAAATCCCCAAGAGACACATTACATGTTAAAATGTAAAAATGTTAAAGGAATTGAAATTGGGTAAACTTAAACTACCACATCCAATTCAGGATGTGGCGTAACCCAACGGACAAAGCTAGGTGAAACATTTCACAGAAGAGAAAACTCTCGGTAGTGGCATCTAAGCTGAAGGACACCTCATAAAGGGAATTTACCATGTCAAGAAAAAATATTGCATTAAATTGCAAAATAATTACAATATTGAAGGCAAACACAACAAGTAGAACATTTTAGAAAAACTAAAATTAAGAGCTTTGAGCCAGAGAAGCTACTTAAGCAAAACAAGCCACCTGAAAGTAATAAGAAACTAAAAAACCGTATATCTCTCTAAAAAAATAGATTCGAAGATATCGGCTAAATGTTAAATTTCATTCATTGATCAATTGCAGTTTCTACAGTACAATATTTTTATAATATAATCTTTTTGGGGAAAAGATGCGGAATTTAACAAACCAAAAATTCATTGCCTTCAGAGAAAACGAGGCAGATGATACATTTTATAGACAGAATGATTAAAATATAGAAACTAAAATTCAACTTTTGAAAAAAAATGCGTGACTAACCTAAAACTAAGGAAAAAGATCCATTCAACAAAATAAGGCATCTGAAAATTGTTGAAACTTAGGATTTCGAGGTGCACTGTCTATTTACAGATAATCAAAATTAGATCGTTTTAAAGGTTTCCGCATGTAATCGTTTTATAGGATTCAACAGTTCTGTAAAGAGATTTACGTAGTACTGCGCTTCATATTTTATTCAAATGTCGAATGTATCCGATTCATGTTGCATTTCAGGTAATTTTAGCAGAATAAAAATTCAATGCTGTTAAGAAACCAAAGTACATGAATGCATTGAAAAAGACAAATTAAGGAAAAACAAAACAAACAGAGCCGACTTACCATTGCAGGAGGCTGTGTTGATCAAATGCCCTAACCAGATATCTGACGCTCAAATTTCTCCCAAATGCCTTTAAATTTAATAGAAACTCCTTAAATAATAATGAAATTTCTTCAAATTTACGCAATATGCTTCAAATTGTATACTTCAAACCGTCGCATTACAGAGATTTTTTATATATCCTTTTATATTAAATCCTCGATCGCCCTGCCGACATACACAACAATCGTTTCCTTCTCGCGCGGTCATATGAGGACCTGTTCAGCAACCGAAAGGACCCTATTTGCTTGTAATTTAAGGCGCTTAACCCCCTCGTTCTATGCAGAGAGCTGAAATTTTTCGAGAGCCGAATAAAATTATGGCTCGAGATCTAGTGACAGAAAAAGAATAAAGCTGCTTTCCTTTCTGTAACAGGGCGTGCGTAAAACACCTGCAGCTTTTTCGAATCCGACGGAGCAGGATGTTTGAAGAACTGAGGCCGCCCGATCGCAGCTAATGTAGATGGTGTTTACGCTTCGCTGGAACAAAAATTCAATGGAAGAAATGTGTTGTGTGTGTTGTTGTATGATAATATGTTGTCTCAGGCAGGGGTTAAGGTTAGACAATATCGGACGGTGAAGATGCTGATTGGAAAATAATGGGAGAATCTGGTCCGTCGACGGGAAGAAGCTGGCGTCGGTTTACGTACAGAGGGGTAGCGGGGATTCATGCGCAGGTTTCGGCGTTAATGTTCCCGCATTTTGAGGGCATCGTAAGGTGATATTGGCCGGGAGAAGCAAGGGATTGCCGTTCGATTCGCGTGCTTTGTCCGAATTTTAAGTGACGGTCTCCCTATGAAGGGCTCGCGTATGATCAATTGGATGCTAACACGTGGCTGCAGACAATGTGAACCGTCGGATGGGGAGAAAACAGCTGGTCTTTAGGGACGTCAACTGTAGCGAGGGAAATGAAGTTTAGTGCGCAACAGAAAAAATAAAATAATAAACTGCCGTCGTTGGGGAATCCGACGGTCAATAATTTACAAGGCGCGTACACGTAATGCTGGCCCTCGGATTTTCCAAAAGCGCGAGAACTTTACACTAAGCTTATTTGACAGTTAGCTTTTCCACGAAGAAATACCGCCGGACGCGATCTCGTATTGTAGCTGTCCGATGCGAAGAAAGTGCGAGGGCGATAAGCGTTTACGCGTTCCACGCGGCTTGTGAACTAGCACGACGTTTATGCAAACAATATAGCCCGCTTTCCACGCGCACGAAGTGATCGGACAGCTAGCATTTCCTGCAGTATTAGATTTACGCAATCACAACCGTCCGATTAAAAAGAGAGGAATCTTCGCCGACTTTTAACGGTCGAACTTGTTTCCGGACCAGACATATTTTGCGCATTTTGTTGGAAGTTAGGAAAATAAATATAATAGAAAAATATTTTGTCGTGAGATTTACGAGGTGTTGTAAATAATGAGGACAAAAGAACATTTCAAAGATGGGTTGCTACTTATGTTCAGTTTGGTAGAAGACAAATTTGTAAGGTCTAAGATGGAGAGCTTTGGCCTAAAACAAACAAACAAAAAGATGGGAAAGATTTTTTTAGGGTTTGTCTCTTTTGGATAAATGAAACTTACCTAAGTGGAATAATCACATTGAGTGAAAGTTGTTTCTTGTCTTCTTTCTTTATCACTTCGAAAGATAGGTAGGAGTGCCTAATTGAATTTTGGATATCCCTTTCATGGATTGTGTAAAGTTTTTTTTTTTAATTCCTGAAATTGATAATTGTGTTGAAGGGGTGTAAATCACTTGATGCAACTTCGAAGGATAAGGGGTGTTGTGTTCCCTATCAAGGATCAAACTCCTTCAAATATGGATAGGGCTTTACCCTGATTTTTTAAGGAAGACGGATATATGTAGTCTGTCTACATATTTTTATATATTTTGTTGCAACATAAACCTTGTTCATTCATAATTTTTTTGTCATGAGCCTTAAATGAACAAAAGGCTCGTGTTGATATATGAGTATATAAAACTATATAAAATTATGAGAGTATCTTATTTATATGTGTGTAAAATATGAAATATTAATGTCGAATACCCAACTCTATTATAAAAGCCTAAAAATGAATACATATTATGTCAGTAAATTTGTTTGTTTGTGCGCCATAAAGGACATTTTCAGGGGCAAACATCATCAAAACTAGTACATATATCTTAAACATGTCTATTTGAAATATGTTGGCAGATATCAATTTGAAGGCTCTTATCTTAGTTTTTTCACATATCACGTCGATTAATAGCCGCATTACATTCTCTGGTGATTTCCCATCAACTAGTGATAAATGACATTAATCTAATCGCACTAATGTATTGGTCTTGAAAGCATCTTTTCAAGAAAAAAAAATGGCCCCTAAGCTCTACCATATGGCCAAGACAATATTATTTTTCGATTGACATATCCAAGCCAAAATTTAAAAATTTAAGTGACTAAAAAATGGACGTTAAATTAGGATGGAATTGTTCTGTGACTGTCAAATAGACATTAGATTTTAGGTAAAAAGTAAAAGTAAACTCGTTCACTTTATTACATCCCACCCCTTGTTGTGATTATAGAACACCTATTGTTATAATGATCTTTCATGTCCATATGAGCTATCAAATTTTAAAAACACTTAGAATATACACTTGAAATTATGTTTTCCTTTGTCTAAGGGTTATAGTTCAAAGGATTCTAACTTACCTGGAACTCATATTTAAAATTTGGGATTATTTTGTGGCCAAGAGTTACAATTTGAAGGACTGTGTAACTAACAAGAGACTCCCGCTTAAGTTTTCTCTTTGGCTAGGAGCCACAGATTTCTAGGACTTCATTTCATCAAAATTCACCTAAGACTTGCACTCAAAATCCACACTCCCTTTCAATTAGGAGCCATAATATGAAGGATCTTATCAAAAGTTACCTCATACTCATATTTGAAGTTAGGAGTCTATTTTACCTAAGACCTTCGTGCAAGGATTTTATTGCATCAAGACTCTCTCGATTAACCTCACTCTCGCACTTGAGATTCCCTTTCAAGTCATGACCATAATTTATATAGTTTTAGTTAGTTGTGCCTAAACATCACATATGTTTGTATGGTCAATTTTTTTACTATAGAGTTAAATTTTCAAAAAAGTGTCTTAAAAATCTTAGTGTAGTGATAAGTTGTGTGACTTGAAGCCATGGGTCTAGGATTCAAGTTTTGTTGTCTTTGGTTATAGTATTTGCAAGCATGTATAAGATGTAGGCTCTTTTGTTTTGTTCTCAAAAATCACATGAGACTCATACTTGAACTTGGGATTATATTTTTAATCAAGAGCAACGATTTGAAGGATTTTTAGTCAAAACATATCTTGTAAAGTGTCAAAGTCCAACACTAATTTATCATCAAAAATTGATGAAGAGGCATAGTTCAAAGGAATTTATTTTATCAAAACTCATATGGATATAAGTCACAATCAAAATTTGTTTGTTCCTTTGAAACTTACATAAGGAAAAGCACAATCGTAAGTGTTCTATTTCACCAAAACTCGTCCGATACATATACCCGTAGTTATGATTCCCTTTTGATTATAGTTAAAAGGGTTATATTTATGTCAAAATGTATTTTGTTAAGAGCCATAAATTAAAACATTTTATTTTGTCAAAGCTCATTTACGTAAGAGTTAGATACTAGAATATGAAATGGTCAAAACTCCCTTGATTAAGAGTTACAAATTGGAAGGTTATTTCATGAAAGCTTATTAAACTAAGAGTTATGAAATTGTCAAAACTTCTTTGATTAAGAGTCATAGTTTGAAAAACCATGAAAGGAAATTGATGTTTCTCATTCAATGTCAATATTAAGCTAACAAGATACAAGCTCGACTACTCCTAGATTGTTACCCAGAATACAAATCATATTCCAACTAAACTTACCCAAAATTAATATTTGATAATAAGATGTGTGGATAATAAGAAGGTATACACAATAATATTTAAATTTTAATAAATCATTTATCAATCACTCATTCACATTATTATAAAAATTTTGAACAAATAAACATACTCAATCAACCATTATAACTACCACCACATTGGATAAATGCTACAACTTACAACTTTTGAATGAAATTTAAAATTTAATTGCACATTACCCACATCATGATGTCGGGAAGCTACATTTAAATATGTAATCATTAACTTATAAAAAGAGATTGGCCAAAAGGGGGAATTATTTTGAAAACCTTTATAATCATGAGATAATCATAAACTTACACAATTCGATTGAATCAAGAGGAAAATTAAGTAATTCCGTATGGTTTTAAAGATCCCAACAAGCCTCCACTTGATTAACTAAATTTACAGTTACATACGTATTTATAATATTTATCTTTATAAATGCTTGTCGTGGGTAACAATGTAGTTCGAAACGTAAAGCTAACAAGAATGGTAGTGTGGGGAAAATTGTCCAACGGAATGAGAGGGACATTTAAACACGAAATTGCACGTCGATAGAGATGGGGAATAAAATGGGATACACGTTCCAAAATAAGAACGTGTCGAGGGTGCGTAATGTAAAATATACAAAAGAGGGTATATGATTGAAAAATTAATTATTTTGATATGCAATATAAACCATGTTTCTTTTATTTTTATGTTGATGTGCAATATAAACAATGTTTCTTTGAATTAAGGAAAAAAATTGAAATTATTTGAGAGTTTGTTTGAAATATCGGGAAGGGAGATATTATTGTCTATCATAATGGGTGACCACCATATGTTATGGCCATTAAAGTATAACACCGATTTTTCTTGCGTGTTTAAAATTGAGGATCTTATGTTAGATGTCATGCTTCACAAACTTGGTCTTCAACTTTTGCTTGTGTGACAACGTGATCGAAGATGGAATGTCGACAAAACCTTCAAACACTATAATTCAAGGTTGTTGTACCGATTAGTGAGTCCTTTTCGCCTTCACTTGGCAAGCTCAATTCATGTTGGGGTTTGAATTCCTCTCCCAAAACGTGGCTTTTCGCCTCGATGGGGTTTGGAATTCGAACTTAAGCCTAAAATTTGTCAAAATAAAGATATTTTATGACAATTTTTAAACTAATGATAAAGTGGTTGTGATTTATCCCGTACATTTTCATATTCAAGCTCGGAGTGTAAAAAGTGGCACTCGATTTCCAATATTTGCGTTGTTACTCAACCACTAAGGAGCGCACCATGCAATATGAGTTGGGTGCCTCGAATCCTCCAAGATTGATTTGTTGGCTATTATTGTAAGGCGTAGATGGAATCCCTCACATAGCCGTCACTCTTCCCTTGTTCATGGCCAATTCTTCGCTCTACTTATCTTAGCGCACTAATGGAGTTTGCCACCTTCCGAGTGTGTATGTGTATGATTATGAACTTAAGCCTAAAATTTGTCAAAATAAAGATATTTTATTACAATTTTTAAACTAATGATAAAGCATTGTGATTTATTACGTGTATTTTCATATTCAAGCCTAGGTGTAAAAAGTGACTTTGGATTTTTAGTATTTATAGTAGTTACTCGATCACTCGAGGAGCACACCACGCACCATGAGTTGGGTGCCTCTACATCCTCCAAGATCAATTTTATCGCCTATTATTGCAAGGCATACACAAATTCGCTTGCATAACCACCACTCTTCCTTTGTTTCGTGGTTAATTCTTCGCTCTACCATATTAGCTCACTAGTTGGAGTTTGCCACCTCCTCGGGGAAAGGTGTTTGTTGGTTCATCACATTAGACATCTCCAACTCAAGGCAAGGGTCACTATGGTTGGCTCTTTACCACTAAGTTGGGGTATCATGGTTCGTCTCACTATACAAGATAATGTGCAAAACCCTTATGGGTGGACCACTATTGATCCGCCTTTATAGAGGAGCCTTCCGGTTGAGGGCCATTCCCCTAAGGATGATCCACCACCACTCCTAGTGTTGTTGCGGTGTAATCTTAACTTCCCCTTGTTGAGTTATATGTAATTTGGGTTATTTTGTGTATGCCTACATTTACATTACCATGCAGGATGTGAGAGTTGGCATATTATCAAATCTCAAATCACTACCACTAAATAAAGTGGGCTTATGATGTTGATATTAAATGTGTGATGGACAATCATAGGTTCTTTTGTTCAATAAAGTGGGTTAAAATCTTAATCAAAATCCACATGCAAATACTTATAGAAATGTTAGTTATATTTGGTGGTTAGGGAACCCACCTCTATCGAGATCCCTAACCCTTTTCAAATCGATAAATAAGAACATGTAAGACATATGATTGAAATTAAAAAAATGAAATGATATACCGCTTCTGGGGCACTGGGGACCAAGTTGTGGTGCAAGGTTTTATTATGGATGATTTTCGATGATATCTTATCGAATTTGGAGCTTATCACGATCCACAAATCATGTGCAGACTCGATCCCTTAAAAATCACAGAGCATTCGTAAGCGATTCATGAAGCGCAACTAGAACATTGTTGAATATGTAGAATATAATTGTGCGTGAAGCTTCGCATGTCCAAGATGTCTTCCTTTCTCCTTGAAAAAAACCTACAAGTGAATCATATGCAAAGCAATAGCCAAAACTATGAAAGCAACCAAGAGGGATGAAGGAAAGAGTGAGAGTAATTTTATAGTTTTTGAGTGCATAGAAGATTGGGTTGGATACAAGTGCAATGTGTATAAAGGGTTGTGATGATAAGATTCCAATGTGCATTAGAGATGTAAATGGGTAGGTAGGTAGAGTGTATAGAAGGGCGTGACAACATTAAATGAGAGTGGATGAGGATAAGTGAGGGTGACATGTCTTAAATCAACCTTATTTTTTTACTTTTTAGGTGTTTTGTGGGAATATTTGATTTTTAGGATTTATTGTGGTTTTATAATGTATTTTTATTTTTGAATTAATAGACCTTATGTGCAAGGCGTGATTTCTAGTGTCTATATTTTCCCCCTTTTGGGTTGCGCATTATAGCAAACAAAATGCAACACAAAAAACTTAAGACGTGATGGGGATCATACAACCCTATGACAATGGTTGCCACACACACCTTTGGCTTAGATGGTTGATTGGATAGACAAGGACTTGGAAATGTGATTAATGGGCCACTTCAACCGGAGTCTATGAAGGGATCGATAGATTGATTTCACAAGGTAGAGACTATTTAGTCAATTGAATAAGATAAGTGACAATTAAATGTCATAAGATTGATCGAGAGCGTTTGATGTGATATTCACCCTCAAGTGACATTTTATGAGTCACATGTTTCCTTAGCATAATATGGGACAAAAGTGGTAGTTGATAAATGATAGAAAATGAACCTTGGTAAAGGCATGATGAGTAGAAGTGGGGATGATGTTGCCTTGGGCATGTGCAAGTGAAAAGGTGATGTGTGATATGCCAATGATGATAGTGCAAGATGTACAAAGAATTGAGATGTATTCAAAGCCAAGTCGGATGAAGAGAAGGAAAATGTACTTAATGGGAAGAAAAATATAGTGAAGACAAATGAAATCCCCAAGTTCATGTAGAGGGTAGACGAATGACAGATGTGATGTAGAGAAGGTGGTAAATGAGGTAAATAATTATATTGGATTATATGATGTGAATTATGAGTGAATAAAGGATGGCCAATAAAATCCACATGATGGCAATGAGTGGGTGATGTGAGTGTGGAGATGAAGCAAGCAAGATAGACATCAAGTGTAGTGCATGCACAATAGTGTTGGGTGGATGAGGACACGAGAATCTATCCTTGGTAGGAGATGGAGTGATAGAAAGCATTATACTAGTGATGATGTTAGGTGGATGAGGAGTGGAGAACATATTATGTTTGAAGGAAGCATGAGAGCCAATTATGTAGTCTTGTGATGAATGTGTATGATAAGAGGATGATTGTGTGGAATAAGAGGGTTATGTCGAGGTGATGTCAAGCGGATGAGAATGTGGAAGAAAAATGAAATGAGGCAAAAGTGTAAACAAATGAGAATGTGGAAAAAAATAAAATGAGGTTAAAGTGTATGCGGGTGTGGAGGAGACTTGTGAGGCAAATGTGTAAGAAAAAATGGTTGTGTGGTCATGATAGATGATGTGAATGAATAAGGAGGGATCAATAACAACAAGGGAATATACATGAGCGATGATGGGGGTAAGAAGATACGTGTGTTAGAATTCTCAAAGAGAGGTGAAGTAATGAGAGCAAGTGTATGTGACTTGCGAGGAAGAGATGAAAGAACATGTGGATACAACTTATAGGTAATGGATGCAAGAGGAGTGTGAATGAGTGTAATAGATGGTATAGGATGCAATGGGGGTGCAGGAAGTAAGAAGGGTGCCTAAATGAGTGATGATGGAGGGAATGCAATGAGTTTTAAAGAGGGCTCTAAAATAGGTGAAGTGACGAGTGACTGATGTATGATGAAGAACTAATGTAGATGTGGTGAAAAATCTATGATAATCGGTTTTTATATGACCAATGCAAGTGATGAAGTTAGAGACATGGAAGTGACAACAAGATTGTAAAATGGCATAAATGGTGACAATTTTGTGATATACATGGAGGGTATGGGAAAACCAATTCTCTTTTATATTATATGTCTATATATACAAAATTGGGCCTAAATTTGTTTGTATGGTGTGGTCCACGATGTTATGGAATGTATCGAATCAATGAATTTCTTCATAGGCAATCCTTCCTATCCTCTTACACATTCAAATGGGAAGATATAATGATTACTAAAAACCTTAATATATGGTATTCTTCCTTTGCACGGTGCTTCGGTATCTCTTTCTTATTTTCTCTACCTTATGTTCGGTGTTGAGTTACATGCACACAATAATCCAATTTCTCCTTCAAAGCACAATTAGGTATTGGTTTCCCCTAATCCATCAATAAGTTCAATAGTACAATTCAAATATTTAAGTGCAAGAAAAGAAACAAGAGCTCTTCCTCCACATAACAACAATTGTATTCCTTCCATGTTTTGCATCTCTTTATTTCACTTTATGCAAGTTAAAATTCTACATTTACATTTGAGTTATAGTTCAATTTATACTATGGATATTGACTACACTCTATGTTGCAGGTTTCACCATGAAGCATGCCAACACCAATACATATGGACAACAAAAACTTCAAGCAAAGACAAAGTGTGTCTACACACTCAAGTATCTTTTCCTTTAAGAATGTAATTTTCATTTCATACTTAAAGGGGAGGGGGAAATGTAGACACTCAAATATGACAATTTACCCTTTAAAACTATTAGTTGTAACAATGTTATTTTTCTAAGATATAATACCCACATTTTATCCCCGCTCGGTACATTGTACTATCTCTCTCCCAACTTTATTATTTCTACACACTGATGTGTCATCACATTCTAAATATAACTTCATAAAATCAACATTTCACCTCTACTTATCATGACACATCTTTTAGAGTGCATGCATTGTTACCATGTCCAAAATCGTACGGTTTAGTTAGGATGTGGAATCCATTCGTGGATGACTTGTATGGTCTGGAATGACACGTACTTGAACTTTGAATTCAATTCAATTATCTTTGTTGGATTATTTCATCCTCCCCGATGACCTTGTCATAACAATTTACTTTTGAAACCTTATGCAAGCAAGTTAATATCACTTCATTTACTTACTTACAATCATTATGAGAAATAATTTCAAATACTTATACCAAAGGCACTTAAAGATCCCTAAATCTTACCAAATCTGATGTACATACATTAGGGTAGTCACTACTACAATTTTGAGGCACTCAATTAGGTCAAGGAGTCATTTCCAAGCATCCAAAGATCCTAATTAAATTTCATAGCAAGGGAAAAAGCATTCCAAACATTGTCAAAGTGGTCTAAGTTTCCAAACTAGTTGTATCCATATAGATATCACATGTTAAATGGAGAATTGTGTGTGGTTTAAGGCCTCTTTAGATTAGTGTCAATGTGGGTGGTGCACAAATTATAGTTTAACCCAAACATTATCCTTTTTGCATGGTCTTCCACCCATTGTTATGGCTTGAGTTTGATTCAAATTATTTTGATGGTTTCGTAATTATGTGACGTTTAGGGCTTGATAGAACATACATTTATAGGTTAGTGAAGGACACGTGAAGTTAAAGAGCCACACTCTAAGCAGGTTCAAAACCATATAATAGGGTTAAGACTGTATAGACATTCCTAACAAAATTGTATGGTTCCATTGTATGGCATTTTCTAGCTACGATCTCTAAAACAAAGAATCTTCAAGTTTAATGCTCCCAAATTTTCCAATTTGTGCACCCAAATCTCTCTTGTGTTACTCTTTATAGTTGAGTGCATCTCCATTCTCGTGTTTTTGAGCTTATAACATATCATCATCATTAGTTGCAAGTCTTAATGCATTGTTATGATATTGAATGATTAATGGTGGAAGTTAATTAATTAGAGTAACCCTTGTAATAAACCTTACATACTCTTTTTATTATTATGCACTTTCTTAGCTTTAGTTAATTCAATTAGGGTGTAAACACCATTTTAATAAGTATTTTCTTGTGCCTACTACAAGTGATAAGCCCCCTGGTGCAAAATTAGCATTGTTTACATCCCATGGTGGCACAATGTAGTTTTGAAGTTGAAAACCACAAAAATATTACTTCTAGGGATTTTTTTAGAAAAGGGTAAAAGTTGGGGGTTTTGAAAGGACCCACATCCTTGTACAACAAGCCCTAAAGGCTAGATAAATCAATAAAGTGTTACGTAAAGGAAGCCCCTAACAATAAAAGGTGAAAGGTCAAAAAGGCACACGAGAAGAACAAGAAGTGAGATGAAAGAAATAGAAAGACTTCAACACCTATCATTGTTGCATTTGTAACCATATTACTTAGTAGAATCCTTACATGGGATCGTAGTTTCATTGTAAAGGCGAGAGAATAAGAATTTTTTTCTTTTAACGATTGTCTAGTTGTCACTCCTATTAGGATCCGTAGTTTTTCCGAGTGAGTTGGAAACCAAATCATAGAGGAAGCCAAAAATCCATCATTGGACTCCTTAGTCATGGCGGTATTAGAGAAATTAGTAAAGCAGCACGGGGCCAACATCATCATCTAATCAACCATAACCACCTCAACAACCCTCGCAAAGGGGTGATCAAGTAATTGTTTCTTGGAATCCTTTTCTTCACTGACATATGTCAAGACATCGGTAGTGGGCTCATTTTCCTCATCAATAAACAAAATATTTTGATGGGAATCCTTCTACCAAGAAAAATTTTCTTTTTTAAATTTCTACTTTATAACCAAAAATCAAGCAAGATGTCCTAGGTTAAAAAAAAAATTACATTTGAAGGGCAAGCCTTCATAATCAAGGGTTGTGACCAAACTCTATCTAGCACTTTGAGGTCAATAGAAGTAGGTAGATCAAGCGAGGTATCTAGATCCACCAATATTCGAGCGAAAGTAGTGTGAGTGAAGGATTTTGTATTGGAATCAATGGATAAAAACTTACCCAAAGCATTGCCAATAACAATTAAACTTTCCTCTCCCCAAAATTATAGTGGGAGATGAGGTAAACGAATCCAGTCGGTTTAACATTGAAAGAGGCGGTGAGTGGATTGAAATTCGGAAACCATGGTTTCATCAGCAAGTGATGATTATGCAGTTCCCAAATCTTTGAGAGGATGGTATCCCTATCATCACCAGAGAAAAAAGCCACAATAAAAAAACCCCTCAAACGTGTGTAGATGTCAATCCTACCTAAAACAATAGGATGCCAATTCGTAGAGATCCACGAGTGGAGGAGCAGAAGACCAGGCCAAAGGCCATTAAAATGGTAAATCAGACCCTTGGAGGGAAAAAAATCTTCAGCCTCCAACACTAAATCCCCAAGGGAGACTAGGGGAATAGATTTAGCAAAGGTAAAGAGGGGTTTGGAAAAAGGAAGAAGCCAAAGCTGCAACATAGGACCTCTTCCATGCATAGGGGAAAACAAACCCACTATTGTCATCACCACCACCAAGGAGAATAAGAGTCAAAGGGGCTTGAGGGCGCTACCAATAGAAGAGCATAGTCACCGAAGTACCACTTCCGCCCAAACCAAAACCCTAAAAATAATCCTACCCATGACCCTACCACTGACTTGACGCGCCAGCTTGATCTAAAACTAAAATCCGTGAAACTCTGTCATTGCCGCATTGGGATTCCATCAAATGTAGTCTGGGGAATATTTCAGGGAAGAGCCATCACAATAGTGTGTTAGTTCTAGGGTATTTTCACCACATTTATAAACAATAGAAATAACTTGCCTAAGGGTACTAATTACTAGACCAATGATGATTCATAAATTGGTTTTGAGTATAACCTATTGATTTCATTTTTTTAGGAAGTGAATTCCACCCTTTTAAAGTTTTAAATGTTTTAATTAAAATACATAAAAAGGATTAATAATGTTACAAGTGGATATTTTGATTTAATTAACTTTCAACATTAATTGCACAAATCAGAATAACGCTTTTCAAAGTGACTATTGATATAACAACTATAAAAAAGGAAACAATGCACTTAGTTGATTTTATGTGGATCTAGAAGAGTTGGGGTGGTTTGAGTATAGGAGCAGGATATATCCAGAACCGGAAATGCTTTGTTGATGAAACTGTAGTAAGCTAAAATTGAGCATGGCCAAAACCATACAACTTAGTCTATAACATTTGTGACGGTCCTAGCCATTATATACGACCTTGGACTTACTTAGAACCTATGTCTCGCAACTTTTTGAGTACTTCACCTTCTTGAAAATGTTTGTCACCGTGTGTTGGTATTCTTCAATGACCTTCAAAATGGTTCTCGTAAAATTTTCTCAAACCCTCAGAAGCATAAAAATTTCCTACAAAACAAAGTTATGTGGGTTGTGGGAACTCCTATGCATCATCAACGTCACCACTACTCTGAAGAGGATCAAACCACACATCATTCTCCTAGCATGTGATATTTACCATAGTGCAATTAGACTTGATAATTGTGCTTTGACAATGCTTCACTTGAGTTTCACACTTGCTCAAATGCTTAGGAAGGGTCACTTTGATTGTTTGTATGATGAAGATGGAGATGCATACATATAGTAGTAGAATTCATACTAATAGAGGGTATTTCCTTAATGGATGTGCATGTGTTATTTTGTAGTTTAGGGGCTATGGGTGCCTTTAGTGCTTGCGTATACATGAGGATTTCATAAAGTTCCAGGTCCCTAAACGAGGTATGATTTAATTTCTTATATATGCCTTCAAATGTTATTATGTCATGAAATTCCAACCAAGGTGTATATTTGTTCATAAGAATGTTATAGAATTGAAATAATTAACTCAAAACATGTCGGTCCAAAACTATACAATATGGTCAGGATATAATTCTACATCTTGACTGAAACCGACGTTTTTGGTCCGGAGGAGAAAAGCTTATTTTGACATCATAGGCCTAAGCATGGATTTTCTAGATGTATTTTATGCACTTAAAATTTGGATATTGATGACGAAAAGGTGTGTAAAGATAAAAAGTGCATGAAGTGCTATCAGGGTGTGTTGAGCAAAAGTGAAGGGAGTGCATTTGTCCATATAAGCGTCTAATGTCAATATCAATAGTTTCAAAGGATAGATTTCCAAATTTGAGCATCTACACCTTTTGGCCTTTATATTAGAGTATTTTTTATTCAATTTGATCATCATCGGGCTCTATCAAGCTTTTCCCTCAGTATACTATGTGTAATTGGCACACTTAGTAACTTCAACACGTATTCATTATACATTGAAACTGTATCAACCCTACATCAATTAAATAAAATTAATTTAATTAATGTAAATATGATTGAATAATGTTACAGGAAAATGAGTAATTCAAATTATAATAATTTACAATAACACAATAAAACTAAAGTATTGAAAACATACCAAATTGATAAATCAATTAGAAGTATAACTAGGATTTTGAGAGGTGATTTAACTGACTCAAGATGAACTACGAGTATTTAATTGATGGATCTTGAAAGAATGAAGAACTTGGAAAGTACCCAAATCAGCTTATGTTTTCTCGATTGTGTAGGGGTAGGATTGTACAAATGGGTAAGACCGACTTTCAAAAATAGACCCTAATGTATGGTTTTAGACATGTAATTTACAAGATTATGGTTTTTTATGTATTGCTTCATTTTCACTTATATCACACATTAATATCTTGATTTCACCTCTAACTACAAATTTCAAACATGTACCTACAAAATAAAACCTAGCTTCTTGCAATAATATCAAGAACACATTAGATCAAAACTAAGAGATAAAAATGCTTGAGTTAGACCAACCTTGGTGTTCACCCCATTTTTTAGTCACCGAGTGTTGCACTACATCTTAGTCTCAATGTAGCTCTCTTAGTACGTTATACGAGTGTGCATGTAACTAAAACCCTTGACATAGATTTTCTCGTATGCGTCAAACCTGATAGGGGATATGCTTCTTTACTCCCGTAGAAAACCTTATATATGAGATGTGTAAAAAAACATGTCCTCTTATATTGTGATATGCAATATGAAGATAGTCGCTTTTTCTTACTTATCTCTATAAGTGGTACTTAGATAAGTGGTTGTTGGATAATAAACACTTAAGGTGAACTTGTATATAGGAGTCACTTACTTTGAAATTTGAATCTTAGTCTCACAAAAGGTGGCCAAAAACAATATAACTGGAAGAGAAAAGATTAACAAAGAGATCCAACAAGCAGAAAAGACCCAATAACCAAAGGGGCCAAGACTATACATCTTGTTCAAGACTATACAACAATCCACGAAATTATTGTTTGGTCTTATAAGTAAAACAAAAATTTGTAAAGGCCAAAGATCGTCGTGACACATCATAAAAACATACGGAATAATTATGTAAGTCACAAATCAAATGACCAATCAAGTGATATGAAAATAAAATAGCATGATTTGCACCACCAAGACTTAGTTTCATTGTTTAAGAGGCACATATATAAATTATACCAAAAACATGATGTAATAATGATTGTATGCAAATTTAAGTGTCTACATTTCCACCCCCTCATGTTAGTGAATATAATTTACTAGTTTAAAGGAAAATAAGAGTGTACCTAATAATCTTGAATGAAAGAAAGTTATTAGGTGTGTTGATAAAGTAACCAATGTATGGTGAACAACATGGACCATGGTGACCCACGTGAGAGAGAGAGAGAGAGAGAGAGAGAGAGAGAGAGAGAGAGAGAGAGAGAGAGAGAGAGAGAGAGAGAGAGATTAGAGTTTTAGAAATGTTAAATGGTGTAATAAACATAAGAGGTACAATTGGAGATATGGAGATTTCACTTGGCATTTGTGAAGAGTTAGGGGTGATCAATCCCCAATAGGAGTTTGATTACTAGGTGGGAATAAGGTATCCTAGCACCAAGGGAAGAGTGTCACAAATATTTCTAGTTTCCCATAAATAATGCTCCCCATTTCCTAGGACCACCCACTATTGACAAGTCTAAGT
Organism: Taxus wallichiana var. yunnanensis; assembly: GCA_018340775.1. Lineage (NCBI taxonomy): Eukaryota > Viridiplantae > Streptophyta > Pinopsida > Cupressales > Taxaceae > Taxus > Taxus wallichiana. The sequence continues at coordinate 506,246,010 of CM031241.1, read as the reverse complement.
CCCAAAAGTTTGTAAACCCTACACGGTCATTCTTTATGCATTATACAAGTGTACTATAATAATTGTCATATTTATAATTTGTGATGTTGAAAATTATTTTCCCCCTTTGTTTTTGCAATAAATGTTATGGCATGTTTGTTTGAAACTTAGTATTCAATGCATCTTTGTATCTATAGTTGACCATTTGGTCATTAAGCCTGTGTATTGATTTCAATAGGAGGGGGCCTTTCATATCCAATCAGTATAGTTTCCCTTTTCAAAAAAAAGGGATGATAGACAATAGAATCACTTGAGGTGAAACTAAATGTTGGTATAGATTTTACCATGTCATCATTTTTAATTGAATATTGAGGATAAAAATATATGTACATAGAAATCGAGTGATGTCATGTTGCTTTGTGAGTGTTAGTGATATAAGAAGTGGCTAGATAAAGGAGTGCATTGGTAGAAAATGTGAAATATAGACTTGGGTTATATAGCAAGATTGAATAAGATTGAATTTGTAGAAATTGGGAACTAGAGCGTGTCAAGTATAGTATTGAATTTGTAGAAACTACAAAATAGAGATTGTGTTTGTGTAATACAATATAATAGTATTGAATTTATATAAACTATGAAATAGAGACTATTTTGTATAGTATGATAGAATGGTATTAAATTTTATACAAATGGTGAGTTATATCGCAAATCTACAAAGGTTATATATTAGTAATCAAATATGTGTATAGTATGTATATAACATGTGTTAGTACATAAATAGGAGAAATAACAATCCCAATGTCGTAAATGGTGTATAAATTATAGAAACATAAACCAAGATACAAAGTGTAGAAAGTCAAGGTATTTAAGTAGTTAGTTGATGTTATTCAGGATTTGTAAATATTATCCCAAGTGACCATTTATTATAATAGTAAGGTAGAAAACTCAAATAGTAATTTCAACATTACGGTGATTGATATCAATTTGTGTTCTGTGAGAGATGGGATGTCACATGTTAGGGACACATTGCACTTGTGATTTTTCCGAGTGGTGGATGTCATTCGATCACGAGAAAATTGACAATTTGGCGAGTGTTTCTAATTTGTGATTTTAGTGAAAAGTAATAAATTTTAGGTTTTTGATGAAATCATCAATCTTGACAAATTTGAGCACTCGAATCATATAGACGAAATGGTCCTATTTTGACAACATGGGAAGAAGCATGCAGATTTGGTATGGTCTGAAAAAAATTGTATGATTATAGTCTAATTTGTATGGTTTTGAATTAGTGCGCAAAAAAAGTGAATGAAACTAATATATAGTTGTGTACTTTGATATTTTAGCATATCACTTGATTATTGCGGAGATTTGATTGATAATAAATGATCTAATATGTGCTATGTTTGATTAGTTTGTGATTGCACAGAGATATACATCCTAGATAATTCTAGGGTGGTTTTTATAAGATTACACTTCTTGCACTAAGAATAGATGAGGAGGCTTAGGATGTATTAGATAAGACCAAATTATGGAATGTAGCCAAATTGGGGGAAGTGCTTGATCTATAAACCTTAGCTTTGGAAATCTATAAGATCACACACTTTACTATTCTACTTTCAAATTCTGGAAAATGATAGTCTATTTAATTAATGGTGAGCAAACTGAAACTTAGAACTAATTTGCAGCAACAAAAGAACACAATACAACACCAAATTTATCCTGAAACCCCAAGTTGAGGGAAAACCAATTGGGAAGGGAAATTGCTCTTTCTTCCCGAATTTTATTGGCCAATTGTTTAGAAATACATATTACAACAAGAGGAAAGAAGATAAACACTGTAACACCTCCTTTCTTTACTTGGTTGCTCTGTTTCTACATTTTGCTTCTACAAAATCACTTCCAGCTTCAATGGTTTCCTTTCTCACACTCTTTACATATAACTCTACTTGTCTTCCGATGATCGATTCTTTTCCTATGCTCCTCCTTAAATAGGCTTTTTCTCATGTCCTCCCGTGTACTGGAGAATGGGAAGCGTCCTCCAAGGAAGAGACACAAATGAGACATTTGAATTCTACGTTTCGTTCGTGGCTCTATTTTTTATTTTTCATCCATAAGTGACAGGACCACGGTGTCTGCGAGATCGGTGGTTACACGACTACCACGGAGGTTATGCGCAACTACTACGAAGGTTACACAATCACCATGGAGGTTACACAACCACCATTCTCGGGGAGGGGGTAGTTACGCAATTGCTAGTTACACAACCACCTCTCTGCACGAGAGGGCGGTTCTATAACTTTACAGACAAATTCTCTTTTTCTATCTTTTTCTTCTAGCTCGGGTGATTCTGATGAAGTAGTGTCTTTTCTGGATCCCTATGGATCACACCTCCCCTTCTTAGGAGGATTTTGGTCCCACAAAATCTTAGTGGGGAAGTAGATGAGGAAACAATTCCCTCACTTGTTTCTTTGAGTATCACTGGGCCTACCTTGGCATTTTCCCTTTCAGTCCAACCACCAAGATTCATGTGGACCTCTCCTTTTCTCTTTGACCTTCCGTTGTAGCACTACGTCCTCTTCAAGCTCTCCTTGAGAGTCCAAGATGCAATCTTCTATGGAAGGTAGCAACTGACATCCTCCTTCTTTGTCAAGCATGGATGGCTCATATAGGTGTAAGTTATCACAATTTACTACTGAGTATAGCCACATAAAGTGTGGTAAGTCAAGTCTGAAAGTGTTTTCTCCAACCTGCTCAAGTATGGTGAAGGGTCCATATCGTAGTGGCTTGAGTTTTTTTGCTTAACCTTGAAGTATCTCCTTGCTCAACTAAAGCCAAACTCTGTCTCCAAAATGAAATTTGTGTTCCCTTCGATGTTGATCATCCCTAGCTTTGTACTTGGCCTGATATTTCTCTGATTGTTCTTTTAACTTGAGATGGATTTTCCGGATCCTCTCAATGGATTTTGCTGCTCTAGTCACCTCCGAATCATGTATCTCTTCCTCTTCTTGCTGCCTAACTAATATGCCCAGTGGATTAATTGGTATATATCCTAAGCATGCTTCAAATGGTGACTGTAAAGTGGATGTGTGTACTATCGGCTATAGGAATGTTGAATAAAGGCTAAGGACTCATCCCAAGTCCATGAATATTTCTTTGTTATACCCTCCGATTAGCTACACCAAATTCTGTTCGGTACTTCCATCCGCCCATCTATCTGCGGGTGGAAGGTCATGATTCTCTCTAGCTTGGTGTCTATATCTTCCTCCCACAACATAGTCAAAAACTTCCCCAAGAACTTGGAATCTCTGCTAGAAATAATAGACTTTGGAAAACCAAAATGCTCCTTGCACTAACAAAGAAAATTTCAGCTACCTCACTTACTTTTATTTTCTTTTTACATGTCATAAGAATACACATTTTTCTAAATCTATCAACAACAACATATAGATAATCATGGCCATGTTTAGACATCGGTAATCCTCCTACAAAATCCATAGAAATGTCCTCCTAGGGACGAGTAGGGACCGGTAAAGGCATATACAAACCTTCCTTCCTGATCTTAGGCTTGCTTGTACAACAAATTTTACATCCTCTTATGAATTTTGATACTTCTTCTTGCATATTGGGCCAATACACATACCTTTGTAAGTGGGCCATGGTTTTTCCAACACCAAAATGACTGGCTACTTTTAAAGTATGTGCTTCCCTCATCAATAGAAGTCTCTCCTCCTTTGGCACACAAAGCTTCCCCCATCGGTAGAGCAACCCATATTTGAGATAATAGTCTTCAATCCCCATCTTTTCAGCCCCTTTGGACTGCAACTGTTGATATGTCACCCCAAAGTCTTTATCTTGAGCGTATGCCTCTCCATAAGCTTCCTTTGTGAAGGGCTCAAAATGAGAGATAGTGGCCAAACTCGATATTTTCTCCTATGTGGGTGGCCTAGACAACATGTCTGCCACTAGATTTGTGCTACTTTTCTTATACTTGATCACCAAATGGAACTACTGAAGGAATCCCATCCATTTATAGTGCCTTGCTTATTGCAATTTAGACTATGCTTGCAAATACTAGAGAGGTTTGTGGTCAATGTGCACAATAGTTTCTTTACCCAACAAATAATGTTTCCATTTTTTAAGTGTCTGAACTAGTGCATACATTTCCTTATCATTTACTAAATATCCTCTAACTGTTAAAGTAAAAGTTTCAAAATGATAGCACATGGGCTTACCTCCCTAAAGCAACACTACTCCCATAACATAATCATTGACATTTGTCTCTACTTCAAAGGGCTACTACAAATTAGGAAGAAAAAGTACTGGAGCATGACTAATCTTGTATTTCAACAACTCAAAAGCCTTATCTTGTTCCTTACCCCAGTCAAAACCCTTACTCTTTGCAGCCGCTGTGTGTAGAGGTATTGTAATAACGGAGAAGCCTAGAATGAACTTCCTCATGTACTGCATTGCTCCCATAAAACTTCTAGTCTATGTGACTCTCGTTGGTGTCAGCTAGTTGGTGATGGCCTCCACCTTATTTAGATCCAATTGTAGTTCTCCTCCTCCAACCACATGCCCAAGATAAACAAGTGACTGTTTGGTAAATTCACACTTCTTCATATTATATAGCAACTGTTTCTCCTTGAGAACGTACAAGACTTGTTGAAAATGTGTTAGATGTTCCTCCCATGTGGCACTAAAATCACAATATCATCCAAATATACAATGACACGTGAATCTATGAATTCTTGCAATACATCATTCATCAGTCTCATAAATGTAGTAGGTGCATTACATAACCCAAATGGAAGTACTAACCACTCATACAAACCCTATTTGGTCTTGAAGGAACTCTTCCATATATCCTCCTCCTTCATTTTGGGTTGGTGATAACCCGATTTGAGATCCAAATTTGTGAAGAATTTTTCATGCTGAGGATGGTCCAAGAGATCATCTATGCGGGGGAGTGGATATGTGTTCCTTAATGGTAATCTTGTTCAAAGCATGGTAGTCGATGCACATTCTCCAAGGCCCATCCTTCTTTGGCACGATCACGATAGGAGAACCACATGGTGAGGTGCTTGAATGTATTACCCCTTGGTCTATCAGCTCTTGGATTTGTTTCTTTACTTATGTACTCTCCAGTAAGGACTGCCTATACAATTCGATGTTTGGTAGAGGGTACTTTGGTAACAACTAAATCTCGTGCTATGCCTCCTATTTTGGAGGTAATCCACTGGGAGTCTGAAAAAATTCCTAAAAGACTGAATAATACTATCCAAATCCTTCTTTACCTTGTTAGAAAAATCTGAAATATCTATCTCGTCTTGCTTATCCTTTAATAAAAGTAAACAAAATTGATTATGATTTTCTTGAATAAGTCTTTTTGCTTGGTTAGCACTTACCATAACAATTTTTGTCTTGCATTAGTGTGCTTGGATGTTGTAACTAATTCCATCCTTGACCCATCTGTATCGATTCTCCCTCCTTATGAATATGGCATCCTTGATATATAAGTAAGGACTTCCAAAACAACATCAAATGCATCAAGTGGAATTACATCAGCTTCCAATACATCTATATATTGAGATTTTATCCCAAACTTGAACCTACATCTTCTTGTTACTTGTATCTCTACACCCTTCTTCACCCATCCCAAAGGATATGGATGTGGATGCTCGTAAGTTTCAAGACCAAACTTCTTTACAACCGCATCAGAAATCAAGTTAGACTGAGAACCAAGTATCAACCAAAGCATTTACCTTAGTTCTCTTGATTTGGATTTTGATGCGGAACGGTTTACTCTTCTCTCTTTTCCTCCTCATGGTTGTTCATATTGGTATTTGTGAATCCAAGCCTCTCATCTATATCAGAATAATCCTCTATTTCCACCTCCCCATATGTCTTTACAATTGTCATGGATTTCTTTGAATCCTTGGTTCGGTTCTTTGGATGTAGCTTCCGACATTTAGCATTAGTATGACCATTGATATCACAATTCCTACAAAAATATTGGGATCTTTACAAGTATTCAAAGTAGTGGAAGTTTGTTTAGCTTTCCATTTCTATTTACCTTTGTTACTTGTTTTTCCCTGCTCTTTCTTAGCTTGATTTGTTGATTGTTTCATCTTTGACTCTACTTATCCTTACTTCCTTTCATCATCAATATAGTATGCTTGCACACAAGCTTCATTGAGATCCTTGGGATTCGTGGAGATAACATTCCTTCAAAGGAAAGTGTGAAGTCCTCGTAAATACTTGGTCAAAATATTCTCATCCTCCAAGTCCATATTAAGCAATATGGCTTGTCTTGAAACTCCATAGTATAATCCTGCACACTTTGAACACTACGCCATTTAATCATCGATCAGTCTTATGGCCAATAGGATAAAAGTTAGCTCTAAGAAATTCTTTAAATTCCTCCCAAGATCTTACAATAGGATGTTTCTTCTTTTCACAAGTGGCTAGATGGGTTTCCCACCAAACCAGAGCATGTCCTTCCATTTTGAGACGTGCAAAGGTGATCCTTTGTGCCTCAAGTAACATCATGAACACTAAAGTAAACTTCTAGTTGTTTTAACCATTTATCTAATAACTTTGCATCTACTTGTCCTTCAAAGCTCTTGATTTCAACCTTAGTTTCAACTTTAAAAGGAGCATGATCAAATTTTACCTTTTCTTTTACAATCTGGAGTTTCTTCTTCACACCCTTCTACATCTTCCTCATCGTGACTCTTGCATATTCCAAACTTTTTGGCCAAATCTCAAACCAATGATTCCATGTTATCTTGCTTGATTGAAGCCGTCTTTTTTACAGATCGAGAGTTCTTGTTGATGTCTATACATCTTATCCATCATGGTCTCTAGCATCTCAATTCTATGGACCAAGTTCTCTTCCTCCATTTGATCTCAAACTTTTTGTTTCCACTTCTTCGTAGAAATATCAGGATCACAAGGTAAAAATTCTTTGCCTTTGGACCTTGTCACTTTGTCATACAAATCAAAAGAACGAATACCACAGTCTTGGATACTTATTGTCATCGGCTACCGATGCTAAAATGATGTATAAACCTTAGCTTTGAAATCTATAAGATCACACACTTTACTGTTCTACTTTCAAATTATGGAAAATGACAGTCTATTTAATTAATGGTGAGCAAACTGAAACTTAGAACTAATTTGCAGCAACAAAAGAACACAATTACAACACCAAATTTATCCTAGAAACCCCAAGTTAAGTGAAAACTAGTTGGGAAAATTGCTCTTTCTTCCCAAAATTTATCACCAATTTTTTAGTACATACATATTACAACAAGAGGAAATAAGATAAACAATGTAACACTTCCTTTCCTTACCGTTGCTCATTTTTTACACTGTGCTTCTACAAAATCACTTCCAGCTTCAATGGTTTCCTTTCTCACGTTCTTTGCATATAACTCTGCTTGTCTTTCGATGATTCATTTTTTTCCTATGCTCCTACTTAAATAGGATTCTTCTCATGTCTTCCGTGCACCTGGAGAATGGGAAACTTCCTCCAAGGAAGAGACGCAGACAAGATGTTTGAATCTGTGATTGTTCATGGCTCTATTTTTTATTTTTCATCCATAAGTGACAGATTGCCGATGTCGGCCAGACCGACGGTTACACGACCACCGTGGTAGTTACACAACCACCATTCTATACAGGGATAGTTACACAACCACCTCTCTACACAAAGGGGTGGTTCTTTAACTTTATAGACAAATTTTCTTTTCCTATCTTTTTTTTGTAGCTCTGGGTGATTCTGATGAAGTAGTGTATTTTCTAGATCCCTATGGATTAGTGCCCCAAATATGCACTTGATAAGCGCATTATGTGAGCAATGAAACCCACATAATTGTTCATTTGGCTCTCAACAAGGGATGTAATCATGACACTAGAGGATGTGTATCATTTTTTGAGGCTACCAAGAGTGAGAGAGAGGCTACATATGTTAGTTGTAGATGTTAATTATTAGATTCATATGGCATGGATATTTTGGCTAGGGACAAACAAACTTGTAGAGCTGACTATTCATCTTAGTTATGTTACGATAGTCATGATTCCTTGAGTGTGGAACTTTATTGTAGTGTTATTAACATCTTTTTCACAATGGATGGCATGGTGTATTGATTTAGTATAAAATGTGGTAGATTTTCCAATCTATAGAGGACGATGGTCTTTAGTATGGATGGGGCTAGTGTATGCTAGCTTCTCTCTCTCTCTCTCTCACACACACACACACACACACACACACACACACACACACACACACACACACATATATATATATATTTGTATAGATTCACTTTGGAAAGTCATGAAGGCGGTGAGGTAGTGGTGACCTTATTACATTTTGGAGGTTATAAGCACATTGTTGTTGTGCAAATGATTAGAGGATTGAGGGTTTATTAGGCCCATCTAGAGATATTTATGGTACGATGGATGATAACTAGGAGACAAGGATTAAACACTATGTATTTTTGGATTTATTAGACAAGATGGCCCTATGTAGGATCATATGGAGACTGACAAAAGAATTTTGAGGATGGGTAGAGGAATTTGTAGAGCTACAATGAGTGTGACAAACTATGTGGCTAGAGTTTCGACCTCCTGGAGTAGGGGAGATTTAGTAGTATGAGAATTCGATGTGGTAGTTTGGATTAGTGTAGGATGTGCCTCTAGCACCTTATGTACAAAGGAAATCGACACATGCAAGTTTAAGAGATAGGATTCATCAAGGACTGACCCTAATCGAGTTATTACCCCCAACTATAGATGATTTGGACCTAGTAGTGGTTATGGATGTTATGGATGATGTGGGATGTATCGCAACCTATCCTCGAGTGGTGGAAGGAGACCCAATGGATATTATTATTTCCTATTATCAAAGGTGGCCCGGGTGATGTAGCACCTATTGGAGGAGTAGATGTCATAGATATGCCCTTACTCTATATGAGGGGATGGATTAAGAGAGGGAGATGTCCCCACAGATGGTATATCATAAAGAGCAACCATTTCCCAACACAAGTAATTTGTGATTTTGTACATAGTAACTCGTAATGGATGTATGTTTTAAACTAAGAAAGTATTGATTAAGCGATGTACAATATGTGGATATTGTTGCATGTGTACATGCAACACGTATTGGATGAAAAATATAGATGTGATTGTGAGGACATTGATGAGGAACATCCCCAATGATGTTATAGTGGATTTGGGATGTTAGAGCATGCATATGATGTTGTAGGTGAGTTCACACATTTTTTTGACCATGTTTTTGTGCAACTACCATATGTATTATACTATAATGTATCGGGATAAGAGTTGGTAAGAGTTAGAATGGATGCCCCAACCTCCATGTGGTATATAGCTTACACGGGACTTGGTATCAATATTGATGAGTGTGTAGGTATAGTACATAGAGGAAATGTCGAGTTAGGGATCCTACAAGAGTGACCATGACATTATATATAAAAATCATCTTCTCATGGTCTTGGTTGCTTTAAGTTCTCAAGATCTCTTTGATGTTTTGAGTGATGATGAGGATGATAGTGATGATGTACATATATTTATAGAAGGGAATGACCTTCATTATATATATATATATATATTTAATATGAGATATATATTGATATACTACTTTGTGTTTGGAGCAAATATGGTGTCTTTGTGTGATGAGATCTAGTTTGATAATAGTTTTTGATTTAACATACAATATCTTAACGTGATCGAGGTATTTAGAACTTAATGTGATACATATATTGGTTATTATAGTTACAATAGCTGATTAAATTGTGTGAAATTGACCGTGTTTCTGAATATAGTAATGTGTACCGATATTTGTAGAGTAGATAAAGGTAGAGGAAGGAGTCCCTACACGAAATCATGCGAGAGAAAGTCTATTATGAGGAAACATATTCTTAAGAAATAAGGAAGGATCATCATCATATGCCCTTGGTCATTCAAGAAGGGATGCTATGTCTAGGAAAATAACAATGATGCAAAGGGAATATTCATCAACAACTATGAATTGAGAAGTCATAATATTCTATTTGAATAAGGGACACCCGATCGCTCTCAAACACAAGTGTGCACTATCGAGGATCACACATGACACATTAATTGGTCTTGTAGATGGCTTCTATAACATTACCAAAGAATATATATGATTAACCTAATTATCTTCTAGTACAAATTGTTGTTATTTTGCAACCCATCTGAAATTATCCTTTTATAATGTTTGATTGCTAGGAGCTCCATTTTAAGGGACATCTTTCATAAGAGGGTAAAAACTAGTTTTTTTTAGGATGGGACATCTTAATAGATTACAACCACCGCATATTGATGTTGCGGAGGAGGGTGAGGGATCTACTAGCATGTTGTGTATTGAAAGAGATAATTCCTTGGTCTTTAAGCCACTTGAGATTTTTATCTAATGCATAAAAATAATTATCATGGTGTTCATGAATACAATGGAAGTTATAAAAGTTTGGGTTTTCCTAATTCCAGATCGATGAGGAGGATGAAACCCATTCGAGGAAATTCAAATCAATTTTCTATCAAGTAGAGTAAGTAAAATATCTTGTAGATGATCTAAAGACATGTCAAAATATAATGGTTTACACTTAGGAGAGGAGGATTCCTTATAGAAGCTATACATTTAGGTGTAATATGATAGGAAGCAATTTCATAGTGTAAAACCTTAATCATACTTGAGAGAGAAGGTGAATCATGTAGTGTGGTAGATGTAGATTTTGTGGATGAAGTGGAAACAAAATCATTCGAATGTGTGTAAGTGCATGTGGTAACAAGTTTACACTCTAGATAAATAACACATTAAAAATAGATAAATGAGCTGCATGTGTCACATAAAAAATTCTCCTTAAGTGAGAAGATGAGGCTGCTGTAAAATATGTATTGCATTTATAAATCCATGGGATTATATATTGGTTGTTACATATTAGCCTTAAAGCGTAGGATATATTCAATAACTTGTTTAGTTTTGCCTTGATGTAAAGAGGGTAAATGCTCATATGTAACTTTAGGACCCTTATTATCAATAAAGTGAATGAGAAATGCTTCTTCAAGTTTTAAAAATGTGCTCATAGATCCATTAGGAAGGTGGGTAAACCAATACATTGCATAAAAAATTAGATTTTGTAGGAAGGCCTTTAAAATCACGTTATCAATGTTATAAAAAGACACAATATATCTATAATAATTAGGATGTAGATAAGGGTTGGAGGTCCCATCAAACAATTAAAATTTAGGCATGAAAAAATAAAGAGGGAGGGAGGATTAAAAGATTTTACTCACGAATGGGGTTTCCATGTATAGTATTAGAATCAATGACAACGTAATAAGCCTTACTTTCTCGGGTCAAATTGTGTAATTTACATTGTAAATCACCCACCACATGCATGAGAGAAAGGACCTCTTGAGGAGGTATCACATAAACACTAAGAGGCTCATTCAAAGGTTGTAATTTTCCATGTATAGTATCCATAGGAATATTATTCTATTTAAAATAGATTTCATCATGTCTTGTCATATCAAGAACAAGAGATTTAATTTGGTCTATGAGATCTAAAAGGACCCCATTATTAGTTTCATCCAATGTATCTTGATAAGCTTAGTGGAAACAATAACATTGAGATCAATACACAAGGAAGGTACGTGCTTATATTCATTAAGACATATAAAATGTATACTATTATTCTCAACATTTACTTGTATAAGAGTCATGTATTAAACAAAAGTAATAAGAATATAATTTTTTTCATTTAATAGAGAGTAGGGACAAGTAATAATGTTATCATTTTTAGGAGGAGAATGATAAACAAATAGTAGAAACATCATTATGAATATAAGCATCATCATTGCCATAATTATTAAGATGAATAGAAACACCATTATGAATATAAACATCATCATGGGTAGGAATAACATTGTGAACATCATTATGGTCAAAAACAACAACAAGAATAGGAGCATCATTATTACATGAAATATCATGATCATAATTAAAAGTATGTGCATCACAATCTATATAAGTAGAAGAACATTCATTATCACTTTTTCATCTATGTCATTATTAGGAAGGAAAGTAATTGTATTATCTCTTAGAAGATGTGTAGGATATAAATATATATAAAGGAATAGAAACAAACACATCGTCATTAGAATAAGATTAATCTACTCACTTAGTGGATTCGTATCGGCGGGTGATGCATGACTATGAGAATTAAGCAACTTGGCAAGAGAACATAACGAAGGAGATCAATTTTCACTAAATGAGTCACTATCATTAGGTGCATGTTCATAACTAAGGTCACCATCAAAATAGGGATCCAATGATTTAACAATGTTAGGGTCAACTATTTGGGAAGAATCAATAAAATTATGTAAAGTACGGGAATCACGAGGTACAAGACGCACCCAAAATTACACGGTGCCACATTAAAGGATGTGGTAAGTCTCCAATGATGAAAGAATTCTTTTCCAGAACAACGATGAGATCCATATCCTCTCCCTTCACCTTCAACATGCTTGTTTTAGCTTATTTCTTCATATTTCTAAGTTTTCTATCTTTTCATGTGTGAACCATTTTCCATTCCTTTTTTGCTTGTGTTTTGGCAACCATTTGTGTCCGTAGACCAACCATTTTATCAACTTTATCTATGAGTTCAAATTGCATGTTTTAAATGTGTGTTTCAAATTTGTGAATGATTTTATCACCTGTTTCTTGGCCTTTTCACCTGATTTTTGGCTTGTTATTGGCTTGTTAGATTCATATTGGAGTATTCTTCTCAGTTTACTATATTTAGAAAGTTAACTCCCCCTTTTCTTGATGATTTGGCATTTCTTGAATGACACATGTGTTTAGAATTCTTCTTCCCCAAACTTTATAAAAACTATACTTTTACTCATATGATGGGTTGGAGATTTGAGATTTGTTTTGCACTGTTACTCTGACAAAATCTTGCTAGGAATCACATAGATAACATAATACATTGCTATGTTCTTTCCATTACCACATTTGTGACCGTTTTCTTTCAATCAACCACTCAACATTTTCTTGATTTTCTTACAACCGAAATAACTACAACTGTTCTTTTTTTGTTTATTTTGCTACCAACCAACATTGCACACCTTGGATCATTTGGAATTCATATATGGAAAGGAAAAGGAAGTTGAGGAGACAATAAATTCATCATCACACTTGGGAAGCTATCACAACACAACAATAACCAAGTTGGGGTGCATTTATATTTCTTTGAAGCTTTTAGTTGAATATTGTCATTTAGATTTAAATAAATACAATTGTTTTAAGTGGTAGAATTTCTTATTTATTCATTTTTTCAGGTGTACAAATCTTCCATTAATAGCGTATTCCTTTCCTATCCATGTGGATTTACAAGGGAAAGAAGTTAAAGGAATGTTACGTGCACGAACTTAATCATTTCTTCATTTCAAATCACCCGTACGTTTCATTTTTATATTTTTTCTGGGAAATTTCGAGTAAAGAAGAAATTGCTTATGGGAATATTTCTTTCTTCCCATGAATCTAAGGTAGATGTAGTTAGAAGAATTTTCCATTTTAGAATAATAAGCGTAGAGTGCATTCTCTGTTTAACTTAGATTAAGTTTCACAATCTTCATATGAGCAATAGCTACATCCGACTATTCCCTGTTTAGTTTATTTTATTAGAAGTAGTAGCATTTTAGTTTCATGTGTCTATCTTAGAAAATATAAGTGTCAATGTTTGTTTAGTTAGTTTAATTCTCAAACAAATAGAGTAGATGGTTCATTTTGTTTTATTTAATTAATCGAGAATTAATTTGGTTAATTAAAAGATAAAACACACTTGTCTTTTATTTAATCTGAATTTACTTTATTTATTTAAAACAAAATTTCAATGTAGTTAAGAAAACAAATCAAAGAAAATAATCAAACAATAGGGAATTTATGCTACTCGTTCATAGCCTCTATTTTCTCTTTTGTCAACTCGGTTGTTAGGAACTCACACTACCCGTCCTTAGTCCCTGATTATCCTTTAGCTACCTATCAACATCCCCTCAACCCTACACATTCTCGACTATCCCGCATGACCTTGAGAAGTTGAGTGCATTTGAAATCACGTGTTAATTTTTAGGCATACAAAATTGGTGAACCCGACGTGAAGGACTAGTCCATCGTTCCCCCTCTTACCCTATTTGGTAGGCATTTTATACCTCCCCAAATATGTCCAGTGGTAGAGAGTTTGTTGGGACATTTGGATTTCATAGATACTATACCAATGTTCAATCACAACAATCCCCTTCCCTTTCAGGATGGGGTGACAATTATAATAACGTTCAAGCCTCCCCTAGCTACATCTCAAATCCTACTAGTCATGTGAGAATAGAGGAGGTCAACCAACCCTTAAACATGTAATATGGTCGAGTCTAATTTAAGCAACATGAAATTTACGGGTGGCTGGTCCTTACACTAGAGTCTTCTTAAGAGCTCACATTAACATACGATCAATGAGAGGATAACATTTTTACGCAAATTGCTAATCCACTTCACACAATAGACGAGTCCTTGGAAAGGATGAATACTTGTACCTATGAGATGTTCAACAATAATGTATCGGCCACAAACTCGAAACTCCTTTTAAGGAAAATAAGAATACCATCATCGAACAATTTATAACAGGGTATCACGTGTCCTCTCAACCAAACCCCACACAACATGCACCCACACAAGGGGCTCAATCCTCACCAAATGATGTCATTTCTACCTTAGTAGGGAGGATTAGAGAACTAGAGAGTGCCCAAACTTCACAACTAGCTTATGTAATAGGGCAGAACATGGGGTATCCCATTGATAATAAATGATACACCCCTATTAACGCGTAACCAATACAACATCCTATGAAACAAGGTTATCCAATGCGGTCAAACTCGAGTGATCTTGTCACGGGACACACTAGGGATGGGTCCTCACCCATCTCATGCTTATCCTACATAAGTTTTGGCTGGAAGTGCATTCTCAAATAGTGTTCCTTTGAAAAATGTGATATTCCCTAGTTTTACACCCACTAGCCCATATCCTAGTGTTGTCCCTCCCTATATCCATATGTATTCAAAGTCCCCTCAAATGGACACATATAATTTTCCTGGTCCTTACACGCAGATCAAGGAACTCCATACCGTAAATAGTGAAAAACAACATAAATGGAAGACATACAAACAAGTGTGCAAACCTTCTTGTAGCTCTTCGTTGTAAATCTCAAGTAAGGTTGTATAAAGCTTAGCTTGTGTAACCTTGTAAATGATTGTGGGTGCTCTTGAATGACCTCAAATGGATGCTAATTTCTACGAAAACATTTTTAAAGATTCCAATATGCAAATTTTGGAAAGTAAATTAGCAGAATTTTTATGTTGTAAATCCAAGAGGATTTGAGATAGGATAAGCCTATGTTTTATAAGGCTAAGTAGTGGTTGGAAGTTGGTTGAAATTATTTGAATGAACATGCTAAAAATAACATTTGAGGGGACCGAACAATTGTGGGAAGAATAAATTCCATTAAGGGGTTGTAAATAGATTTAATTAGTAGAAGTTGCACCTAGGAAAGGTGGTTGTATGTGCAATTGAATTGCCCCCACCTTTCTAGGATTCTAGAAGAGTTGACTAAACTAGTGAAGTGGAGTCTAAGTGGAGTTGATTGGGATGAGGAAGTGGAGTCCAAGTGACTATTGACTAGGGAAATAGGTGTACTTTCCCATTTAAATAACTAATTTAATTAGCTATAATGTGCACACTAATTAATTAATCATTTATTTAATAAATGATAATTAAACTAGCTAAAGGGGTACTAAGGATTAATTTAATTAATCCAAAGGGGTATAAGTGCATGATTAATCAATTTAATTAATCAATCGTAAAAGGGATGACTATGATATACCTGGGAATAGGTATGTGAATTTAGGATGTCTACATTTTCCCTCTTTAAAGTGCTATTGCAAATTAATAGTGCTTTAGAGATAGTAGATGCATGCAAATCAGTGAGTGGAAAGCGGTGAAGCATTTGGATGCCCCAACAAGTAGGATAGTAGAGGAATGCCCCCTCAAGCAGGTGGATGACACAACAAGGTGGTGGACTACTACTTGATAGGAAGAAGACAAGGGATTGAAATAAGGATGGGAAGGACTGTGTTCGTAGCATGAGCGTCATTTGGAGGATAAATTTAGAGTAACCTTATTTTTGTTTTTACACAATAGAGTTATCACCATGATTATGAAAGAATAAATATGGGTAATTGTACGCACCCAAAATTGCATGTGCTACATTGTCGATTATGCTCACAAAAGTCCCCAATGATGATTCATGTCCTTTCATAAGGTGTTCAAGTTCCTAAGCTCATCCGCAGTTTATATTTATAACCTAGACATCTTTGCTTATCTTTTCCATGCTTTCTTCCAGCCTTCCCACTCTTTTACGTGGCATCTTTGTGGCCTTAAGTGTCAAAATCGCCACCCTGCCTAGGCGCAAGATTTTATATTTGCCTTTAAGTAAGGCGACGGTCTGAGCAATTTTTCCAGATATCCTCATGTGTGATTTTAACACGTGACACTTCAATTAACTTGAATTCCATGGTGCATTTATGAACCAAATTTCCTAAAAATAGTCTTGATTGCATGGTATTCCTTCCCTCTTCTATTTTTAAATAGATTTAATTAGTTTAAACTACCTCTTCACCCAATTATTTGGCACTCCAAGGCTGCCTTGTGCATGAAGGCACACCCCAAAAAATTCCTATATATTCAATGCTTGTATTAAAGCAAATGGCCTAAGAATTTTGTGTATCTTGCATAATATTGCTGCCACAATCCTACTAGAAATTGCATAGCCAAGCTCTTCACTTGTGCTATCCCTCTTCCATTGCAACCAGATGCCTTCAAGCTACCATTGCTCAAGCACCTTCTCCTATACTTCCTTTGCATTCCCAATTCCTTGGACTCATATGGACACACAAAGAAAGAAAGGATAAACTGAGGGGACAAGTCATCACACAACTAGATTTACCTCTGTTATGTGAATTCCAAGTTGGATTTGTTGTTTGATTTCCTTCATTTCTACAATTTATCATTGTTACATCATATCAAATAGAGTAGAAATCAATTTCCTTTCATTTATAAGTAATTAGTTAATTTCCAAGAGGGTTTAAATCATTAATAACAGCTCCCGATGATGGATCCTCTTCTTCCCATCCTTGTGGATTTGAAGGAGAGAATATTTGTAGGAGGTTGTCTACATATCATAGATCATTTGGAAAAGTTCTTATTTTAAGTTAGTTTAGTTTCAATACACTCAGCATAGGTGAATAACCACACTGGGTTATTTTGCTTGTTTAGTTTTAGTGTAGAAGTAGATTTGATTATTTAGAATAAAAGAAAATTGTTGTTTGTAATTATGATGTTTTAGTTTTGTTGTTTTATTTAGGTTAGTTTCCTTTCAGCAATAGCATAGATTGTTAGTTTCATCTTAGTTAATTTGGACACTTCAAACTAGTTCAACATTGAGATTTAGTTAGACAAACCATAGGGAATTTACGCTACCCGTTCATAGCCTCTAAATCTCCCCTTTGCCAACTCAGCTACTAGGAGATCACACTACCAGATCTTAGTCACTGATCCTCCTATAGTTAGCCACACATATTTCCACATTGGCTTCCCTAGCACGACCTCGGGGTTGAGTGCGGTTGAAGGTTGCATGTCAATTTTCATCCATACAAATTGGTGAACCCAACGTGAAGGATTAATTCCTTCTTGTTTCCTTTTATTTCATTGTTATTACCTCATATTTCCATTTCTTCCCCTATTTTGGTAGGTATTTTATACTTTCTAAAATATATTTGGAAGAGAGTTTAGTGGGCCATTTGGCTCTGATAGATATTATACCAACGTTTAACCACAATAGTCCCCTTCTCTTTCGAGGTGGGGTGACAATTACACAAGAAACATCAAAACCTCCCCTAGTTACACTTCAAACCCCATTAGCTATATAAGGATGGAGGAGGTTGATAAAGCATTAAACATGCAATATGGTCAACCTAATGCAAACCACGTTGTTATCACAAATGGAATAGGTTCTTACCACAAAGTCTTGTTAAGACCTCACATTGCCATGCAATCAACAGAAGATGATATATTTACATGAATAACTAATCCTCTTCATCAGATAGATGAGTCTTTGGATAGAATGAAGGATAAAACCTTTGAGATTTCAAATGCTTATCCTAAGATTCTTACTTTTGAGGAAGACAAGAATTATAACACCAAATAATTCATGACAGGTATCATGAGCTTGCTCAATCAAACCCTATGCCATAGGCACCCCAATAAGGGACTCAATCCTCTCCCAAAGATCTTATTTCTACTTTAGTAGGGAGGATTAGAGAACTAGAAATTGCCCATACTTCACAACCAACACATGCAGTAGGGCATAACACGGGGTATTTGGTTGTTGAAAAAAAATACATCCCTTCCAATGAGCAACCAACATAATATCCTGTACAACAAGGTTATCTGGTTCACTTAAATCTAGGTGATCTTCTCATAGGGTTAGACACATTAGGGATGGGTCCTCATCCTTATCAAGCTTATCCTACGCAAGGGCTGGCCGAAAATGCGTTATCAAATGCCGCCACAACAGGCAATGCAACATTCCCTGGTTTTATGCCTACTAGTCCATATCCTGGTACTATCCCACCTTACATGCACATGTATTCAAAAATCCCAGATGGACCCATATGCCATTCCCACTCCCTACATGCCATATCAAGGGACCCCATACGTTCTCGTCAATGCTTATAATGTATCTTATCCAACTCCTCCTCCTCCACCTCCTCATCAAGGATCTTCAATGGTGGAATCTTACACAATGGGTACATACACTGAGTACTTAAAGGAGCCTCTTGACTTCACCATACGTGGTGTCATGCTTCCACGCCCATTGCCGGATCTTCCAAAATTTAAGGGAGAAGGAGACCCGAATACTCATATCAAGGCCTATGCTATTGCTATCAAGGAATTACTTCCTTGGGATGTTGTAGTGGCTAAGATCTTTCCAAAGACTCTCGAAGGAATCACACTAGATTGGTATTACCGTATTCTAGAAGATTTTATACATTCCTTTAAACAACTTGTTTTTGAGTTCATCAAAGCATTTGACATGAACAAGTTGTTACGTATAGGGATTAAGAGTTCCTATATATTAGACAAGAGCAAAATGAATATGTCACCCATTTCATCCAGAGATGGTGCCAAGTTCTCTATTCCTCTGCAAGTGCACCCAACATGGACCAGATGGAACTTTGTGATCATTTTTCTTCACTCACTCAATTGAGAGAATAAGGAGGAAGTCCAAAATTTTCCTTTCCGTAGTTACGAGGAAGTGTTAGAGGGTACACTTAGATTGACCAAGCCGCTATAGATAGTGGGTGTAAGATCTATGGTCCCAATGGGAAATTGGTATCCCTAAATCAAAATAATGCAAATTATCAAAACAATGGTGCCAACAAACAAGGACCTAAGGGCGTGAATCGTAATCATGGTGCTACCAAAAATAGTGCTACTGATTAAGCCAAAAATAGTAGTTTCACAAACAATGGTAATACTAATAATAACAACAACATGGGAAATCAAAGAGCCCCTAACATTTCTCTCCTGGTCAACACAGTTGACATAAATCATCCCTCTCAAAAGAAAAATCAAACCCAAGGCCCAAACCAGTATCAAAACTCTAGCCAAGGGGCAACGAATCATGGTTATAATAACTAATTTCAAAACTACAACCGAGGTTATAATAAAAAAACAAGACGCTTATCAAAGGCCAAGAGATTATGACCCTAACCTATACTATGGTTTCCATAAGGTTTGAGGTCATGACGATAGGACTTGCCATGATTGCAAAAATTTTCTACAAAGACTTCCCGAAAACCAAAGGCAACTCTTTGTAGACATGTTCCTAGAAAATCCTGAAACAAACCCGCAACCTAGTCATACGGACTGTCACACCTCAAAATGTGAACCCTAAACATCCTAGGGATTCCCAAGTGAATCCTCAAAATATAAACAAGGGTATTCCTATAGGAAACAATGACCATGAAGCCTCAACTTTTGATAACTCTCGGGTTGCTCCTAACCTTGGTTCAAACGATAATACAAAAATCTTGGGGTTTAGTTGAGCCAAAATTAATGCAACAACTTGGAAAAAGGAGTACGTTTCACAACCCTTACCCACTCTTTCCTTCCCGTAGGATGACATTCCTACAATCTCAAAACTAGTAAGATCCTATGATTTAATATCGGATTTGAACAAGACCTTTTCTCACATTTCGTTTCTAGCGCATTGAAGAATTCTCGCACATTGCTCAATGCACTAGGTCTTGGTCATCTAATCCATGTTATGCCACCTCCTAGTGCTCAAATAAATCATATTGAATTTGACATACATCCTCTGGGACAAAATGATAGGGATATTGGGTTTGTTTTTGATATAGACAAGATGTCATATGATGCTAAAATTTCCCGAAGAGGTGATCCTGCCTTATTTTTACAAGTCTGGGTTTATAACAATTGCATTAAGATAGTCATGATGATGACAACGAGGCTATGGTAAAATGTTCCCTTCTCTTTCTTGTAGAAGTTGGGATATGGAGAGACAAATTGTTCCTCTATAAGAAACACGTTATGGGGTACGATAGTCTTAAAGTGACCTCGATTGGAACCATAGTTCTTCTAGTCATGCTTGGTCCAAAACCATCTTGATGGAGTTTTACATTATCAACAGGGAAACAAGTTATAACATGATCCTTGAGAGACCCTGGATTCATCGAATGAAGGCTATCCCTTCTACCCTGTTCTAGGAGATTAGATTCCTCCATTTGGGGAAGGTCTTCATCGCTTAAGGGGATCCTAAGCCCTTCGATATACACTTAGAAAACCTCAAGAAGAAGAAAGGAGTCCATACAGAGTATGAACTTCCTGTGAATCAATTGAACAAACCACCTCCATCAAAAGAGTTAGTCCCGATCACCCGGGCATGTCGAAGGCTGAAGTCGTTGACCCAAAAACATTTGAGGTGGCAAAAACAGATAAGGGTAAATCAATATCTGTGGAAACAATGTCCACTAAAACCACAACGGAAATTATGAAACTCTTAGAGAGTGATGATTCGATCTTCCTCCCATTTGAACCACAGGGGATGGGTAGTCTTCTCGGTTTAACATCTCTTCCCTCTAAAAACCTAGGTCTAGGTGTAAACATGATAAAATTAACAAACAAAGAAGGGTAATTTGAGATTGAAATGATGCCCATCAAAACCATCTCTGAGGTTTGTTCTATTATAAACCCCGGTTTCAACCCATGTGCATCTGAAACTAAGCTTGTCATATCCATGGGGCAAGGCCTCATCATTCAACAAGGGTCATAAGTAAACACAAC
The DNA here is from genome assembly GCA_018340775.1 of Taxus wallichiana var. yunnanensis. Lineage (NCBI taxonomy): Eukaryota > Viridiplantae > Streptophyta > Pinopsida > Cupressales > Taxaceae > Taxus > Taxus wallichiana. The sequence goes on along the minus strand of CM031241.1, from coordinate 506,224,514 downwards.
GCTCTACATAGGAAACAAGGCCGAGCAACATAATCATGCTCACCCACACACCATGTCTCAAGAATGTGACAAAGAGGTGCACGAATGCCTCTTTCAAAAAAATGATTTTAATAATTAGACATATACACTTCTGGGCAAGGGTTGTAAGTTTTAACTCAGAATGGTAGGCCCTTGTCAGAAGAAGATAAATTTTGAGGATCATGGTTCTCTGTTGTGTACTTTTAGGGGTGAAGAATTCGATATTCATCAAATTTCTTCACCTTAGCCATCATGACATGTAGTTTCACCTGCATTTCCACATGTACATTGTTGCATCCGCATTGCATTTTCATCTGTCGGTTCATTTCGTAAATTTGTGATCAAGGGACTTATTCTTATAGCAATTCCTAAAAAATTCTGAAAACATCATAAAAACATTCAAATCATATATCTTCAAATCTTCATGGTATCATCAATTGTTTATGAATCATTTCATCAATTCAAGCAAGATAAGACAAGCTTTTGATGCAACCATACCAAGGCCTACATACTTGGTTCTACTCATGGTTTTTTCTAGATTAAGTGTCTTTGTCTATAGTCATGTTCTGGAAGCTTCATGGTGTCGCATCTATCCTATATACATCTCTTTGGAAATAAGAACATTCTAGAAAATTTTCCTAGATAAATAAGTCAAATGTAAATCCACATAAAAATTTATTTTACACATTTCTTTGCCCTACCAACCTTTGGTGTTGATCCTATGTCTCTTACTAGTGATGTAGGGTTGGGAAAGGAGAGAAGTGCCCTTACTCGCCTATGCCTTGTCCATGGTGATGAGCCCATACTTCCTACTGGTAGCATGGGGCAAGGTGTAGGGGGTCTCTTTGACAAATTTGAAAGTTAGAAACAATTCATTCAAATGTTGTGAAATCATAAATTAGAACAAAGTGAGTTAGATGTCCAGAATTCAAAAGAGTTTAAAACCTCAAAACTAGATTTTGTCAACCAAGTGGCCATCTACGGATCTAAGTCTAGATAAATTGGAAAGCAATTCACATTTTAAACTATGAAGCAAACTTGAATAGAATGAGGTTGTAGGGTCTCAATTTGGTTTTTCCAAATCCTTGTCTTTCTCTCATCATTACCATTCAACAAATTTCTATAACTTGTGCCCCTTTTGGCTCTTGGTGTTGAGCCCTCGCATCTTACCGATTACATGGAGTTAGGAGTGGGGCAAGTTCGTTCACTTATCATATCACTCTTTCGTCATGTCTTGCCAAAATAATACAAAGTATCAAAAATTGCTTAGAGAAACTAAAGTTCAACATTACAGTGTATTTGCATTATCATGTATCAAAGCATTACAAAACACAAAAAAAGAAATCATTCTGTTAGCATTCATATCCATTGCATACATTCTAAAAATCATAGAAAACTAGAAATTCTAAACATCTAGAGTACACATGTGAATCAAACCATAAATGCGAGTAAAATCTATGCAATGAATTACTGAACCAAAAAGAAGAGTCTGTATATATATCATAATAAATCAAGCTTGTATATAATGCCATCATGTGTTGGGCGTGGTCAAAATGCTCACAATGAGCCCAAAATATACAAAAACCTGTATAAAATCCTAAAAAAAATGGTAGCTAAGCGATAAAAGGCCCAATGGCCTATCAATCCCTGTGGGACCCTTGAGACGGTGCATAGATGCATCTAGGACTCATATTGTGGCTACGATGTTGAGAATGCACTGAATGGTGGGAGTGCTCGTGATGGCAGCCACTAATTGTGGTCTCACTATGAGAACAGCTCCGCCTCATCAATCCGTCAACCTGTCTCGTATGTGGAAACACGAGTGTAGAGAGAAGTCATGATCTCCGCTGCTCGCCAAATGGGTGCAAACACGTCAGTGTGTTTGTCATTGCTTGTCGCTTGTGGCTATTCTGTGTCCTTAGTAATCTTGGCTTGTATCTTCCCCAAAGGGATTAACAAGTACACGCATAGGAGGGGAAGTTCATTTTTCCATGCACAAATCTATCTACATAGTATATTCCAAATACATTTTGGCACAATGTTGAACTATGGAAATCTCGAGAAAAACATCTATCTAAATTTTCTACATCTAGTTATTACTCCTTATTCAAGTGCGTCTAACACAAGAGCCACCAAGGGCATGATTCTACACACACACACAAAATCGCATGGATTCTGAAATGCAGTGCAATGCCCAGATTGTAAGTTCACTCAGTTAGGTGACCATCGGGGTCAGTTTGACACCCCATTTGCATATTTTTATTTTTAGGATTTGATATGTTTTGGGGTTTTGTAGGTGCTCTTTCTCTTTTAGGTTTCAAACAGGGTTGATGATCGAAAATGACACATAGGTGACCAAAGGTGAACATTAATGAAAATATTGTAACTCGTGAAGATCATTTTATGAGGTTCTTAGCATTCACCGGTGCCCCAGAGGAGGTCTATAGTGCCTGGCACCTCGACCCGACCCAAACGTCCCTATCTAGGTAGATCCCGTGGTCACACAATTTTTTCGAGCTTGAGTGTGACACTTCCCTCCTCATGTTCATCAGCTTCTTTAGCTCGACACGATCTAGGATTGTTTACGAACCAACTAAGTCTTCTTTCATCCCTCATGCACTTAGGTTTTCCATTTATCTTGCTTATTTTATTAGACCAAAATTGTACTTTATTATTCATTTGATGCTACATTGCAATATAGGGTTTAGCATGAAATACTATTTTTGTTAAATCAATATTCATAGATATATATGTATACATATTAATATCTTATTTTGTGTTATTGTGTTGTCTATGTTGCAGGTGTTCACAACTAAGTGTTTTATTACAAACAAAATAATTGCAGATCTTACGCAAAGGTACAGATTCAAAACATTACTTGTTTATTACTTTGTGTGATCAATGCAATTTACTAGCAAAAACATAAAAGAAAAATAAACCAATATAGAAAGATAAGCAATCAAACATGCGAGGAAGCAATAATTATAGAAGACTACAAACGAATGCATAGAGTGCAGTACGCTTCCATCGATGACGCTTTAAGTGCAGAAAACTTATTAAGAGAACCAACATTTTCTTACCATGTGGGGGATTGCCTGTTCGACACATTTCAAGTGCTTCTACACTTCAAATATACATCTTTAGAACTATGTAACGACATCATCGATCATTTCCTAAATTGTTTAAAAAGAGGTGAACCTGATGCACTAAAATCTTATCAACTAGAATTAGATCCATTCTAATTATATACTATGCATGGCATACATGATGTAGAAACATATTTACATAAAATGTACTTTTCTACATTGCAGTGTTCAAAACAACTGAAACAGGACTATGGGGTGACACTTTTTGCATTAATTGGCTATCTAGATGGTTGAATATACAAATATGTGTTTGGTCTTTTACAACAAAAATGAATTACCTTCGATTTAATGTAAATAGTCCTCAACTTCCATACTACATCTTATTCCATGACACAAATCCATTAGCAGGCCACTATGAACCATTATATTGCAAAAAAACCAACAATTGCAATATTTCTATGACACAATGTAACTATCACGCACTTGTAATGAGATTGAATTGTATTGGTCAACCATTTCAAATGAATTAAATAAGTATGGCTTGTCTAGACTAGTTACACACCCCTGTGATTGTGGTGAGAGCTTATTCAACTCAATTTTCCTCTTGACGAATGGAGAATATGACATACAATGCAATAGTTTTTTAAAATCCTCAAGCATTCCATCTCTTACAAAAACACTTAACATACGACAAATACGACAAATACCAAAAATTTCAAATTGGCAAGATTACATTGTGAACTTGGCAACACTTTTCCAACAAGGGCAAATCGAGGGGAAAGAATTTTGCCTAGAATGGATATCTCTATTACTCAATGTAACAATTAATTTGTGGTCATCGAGTGAAAAATGTATTCTAACCACATATTGCAATTGTGCACAACCCAAAGCAACTTTTAATATAATATATTTTGAAACAGAAACAACACACATCCACTTTGAACCACTAACTACGAATCATCAAAATAAACCAATTACTAAAGATAGTACTTGACAATTTTCTTCCACAACACCAATAAGTAAATATCCATCCACTATATCAAGTTTATTGCTCGATGTAGTAATGCGACAACAATCAAAGAACAACCACAACAAGCAATTTCAAAACCATGTACTCAACTAAATTATGTAATACCAAGGACAATTAAAACATCACTTCGTCATTTCAATTCTATTGCTCAAAACAAAAAGAGAACTATAACAAAAAGCACATGATATAATATAAATATGTTCCCATTGAAAAATTTAACAAAAAAATCCAAGACACCCCAAAACATGCATGTCCCATCTGCAAGCAATTGCATTTTAGCTATAGTATGGTGCAATTTACTCAATTAGAAAAATAAACATACATGACTTTGGCAAAAAAAGAAAGCTATAATGTCTAAGCAAATATGCAAGAAGTGTAAACAGTCCTTGAAAATTGGAAAGATGCCAAAACTTGCATCACCAGACAACATCAAACTGAACAAGTCCTTGTCATGTGTCAAAATGCTTACTGAACTTGAAGAGCGACTTGTTTCACTTCGAATTGCATTTGCACAAATAAGAGAGCTAGGATACAAAAAACCACAAATAGGAATGACTGGCGCAATCATCAATGTCCCTTCCAATACCAATATAATACAAAAGGCCTTGCCACGATCCTTAGACGAGACACATACAATTGGAGTGGAACTTAAAAGAAGACTTCAATACAAAAACCCTTTCAAAGAAGGAAAAGTACGAGCATACATTATCATGCGTGCTTTGCAACAATTATGTAAGAGAAACTTATATCAAATGGAAAAAATACACGTCAAAAAGGATTGGAAGAGATTGTTTCATGTTGTTGACACAAAAAACCACAGTCAAGATGAATTGCAAGACATTGAGAGCACAAGCAGTGAAGATGAAGAAGACGCACCAAATGAAACCATGGTGCATGGATTCACTGAGTCACATTGCATTCGTGATTTGCAAAATAAATTAATACAAGTTGCACCTGCAGAAGGACAACATCCACTTGGTATTTTCAAAGACAAATTTGCTGAAGAAATGAATTTCCCAACACTTTTTTATGGTGATCCTCGACCTGACAATATAATGAATTCATTTTCATATCTTCAAATTGCACATTGGGAATTGCAACATGCAAATCGTGCTTTTGCTTATCATACAACAAACATTTTCTTCAAAGCACTTAAGATTATCATAGGCCAGGTGTCAAGAACCATGTGGGTGAGGATAAGAAAAGCACAATTGAAAGGTAGAAAGTTACTTGCAAGAGATGTTAAATACAAACCAAACTTGGAAAAATTGTTGGAATCAAATATTGGATACATGGACTTCAAACAAATATGCACATCTCCAGATTATTTACAACAATTACGAAGAAACACATTTGCAATGATACGACAGTTAGGACCACCAACCTTCTTTTTGACATTTACAAGTGCCGAGCAAAATTGGAAACCACTCACATTAACATTGTCTGAATTGTATCATAGACAAGAAAAGAAATGTAAATCTACTCAAAACCATCACTTTCTCACTGTAGACAACGACTTCCTAATAAGAAAGGACCCTGTCACTTGTACACGGTACTACAACTACAGATTGAAAGCATTGGTACAGATGATATACAAAGATGAATCATTTTTTGGACCAATACAAGATCACTTCTCCATAACAAAATTCCAAAACCAAGGAAATCAACATACACACTTCTTGGTATGGACCAAATTCGCACCAATTTATGGACAAAACAAGAATAATGAAATTGAATCTTTTGTAAACAAATACATATCTTGCAACACAGACAACCTGGAAACAAATATTGCAAGACTACATGAACATCACCACACCAAAAGATGCTATAGAAAGTCAAAATTAAATTGCAGATATAATTTCCCTATACCTCCAATGAGAAGAACCATGATTCTTGAGCCTTCCAACCAACCAACGGAATTGGAAATTCAAAATGCAAAGGACATTTTTGCTATGTTAGAGAAAAAACAATATAAAAAAGAAGACACCTTTGACATGTTCCTGGCAGAATTAAAAATCAATGAGCTCGAATATATACAAGCAATAAAAAGCACACTAAAACAACCAAGGATTTTTTTGACACGAAAACCTTCACATACTATGCGAGCTAACACATATTCCTAAATTTTGCTCAAAGCATATACAAGACCACATTATTGTACATCGTATATGACTAAACTCGACAAGTCAACAACAAAATCATTTCAAAAAATTAGAAAAGACCATCAAGAAAAAAATATCGATGCAATTGAAATGGTGCGACAACTAGGCAACACATTGCTCAACACCCAACAAATTTCTTCTCAGCAAGCAGTTCACATTGTTCTGTCATTGCCATTGCATAGTTGCTCTCGAAAATGTGTCTTCATAGACACGAGTCCATCAGATCAATGCACACTTGTCCTCAAGCCACCAACACTTTTGAGTAAAGAGCCTGATGAATCAGATAACATAATGTGCCAATCAATTATAGATCACTACATCAAACGAAAAACAAACTAAGACAAATTTGTCTCTTTGAATTCATATAAGAATACCAAAGAAATGGACAAAAACTTCAAAAGCAAAAAAAAAAAAAAACATCATTCGATATATCAAATACAACAAAGAAGTTGATAATGAAAACTACTATCGTGAAAAGTTGTTGCTATATGTTCCTTTTGTCATCGATGAGAAATCATTGCAACAAGGATTTGCAACTTGGAAACAAGCATATGCATATCATGAACAAACTATCAAACACAACGAATCTAAATTCACTTTCCAACTTAATCCTACATGGGGTGACATCGATGATGCGACTAGAGAACAAGAGCTAAACAATGTTCCTGACAACATGAGAAAACAATCCGAACAAAATGATTATGTCAACGAACAATATGACTTGAAATCTGATTTGCAATTATAGATTATTTCAATAAAAACAAATACACACAAAATATATTTGAAATTGGGAAGCATCCCTTCATATCTTCAACCATTGACTACTACAAAAAGAGAAGAATGCTAAACAAGGAACAACAAGCAATCATTAAAGACATAGCAACAAAAAAGTGACTCAACCCATCAAATCCATTCCACCTCTTTTTCACTAAAGGTGTAGGTACACGTAAGACTTTTATAGCTAAAATCATACACAAGATACTTGGACGTTTCTATAACAATTTCATTGATTTCACTAATAAAGTGATCCACTCAAACCAAAAGGATTGATACTAGCATACATAGGAAAGGTTGCATACAATGTTGGTGGAGTGACAATACACTCTGCATTCCTACTACCATTCAATCGATCAAACTTGATACCATTAACTTCTGAATCATTAGACACATTATCAAAGCAATATCAACAAATACGAATCATTCTTATTGATGAAATATCATTGGTGGGTTGTAGATCCTTGTATTTTATAGACAAACGACTGCGAGATATAATGCATACTCCCACGAAACACTTTGGCAATATCGATATGCTCTTTTGTGGAGACTTTTACCAAGCACAACCCGTACATGAATCCCTCATATTTCAATATCCTACATTCAATGATAAACAAATCCCATATGTTTTTGGAAAGACAATGTGAAAATCTACCAACTAAACAAAACAATGCGTCAAAAATGAAAAGTTCATTTCGGTCCTAAACCATATGCGCACAGGAAAAAAAATGATTCGACTTATCTTATGTGAATGAATCATGCTTGCGAACACCTCCTATTGATCCAAAATTTCCATATCTCTTCTACAAAAATGATGATGTCAAAAAACACAACAATCAAATGTTATCCATTTCTGCCAGACAACAAATTACAATACATGAAATAGACAAAGAGGATGAGGGGTATAATGGATACCAATTATATTAAAACACCGCCACTCTACCATCAACTATCATACTCAAAACTGATATGCTTGTAGAAATATTTGCTGGTAATTATGACATTCAAGATGGGTTAGTCAATGGATCTGATGGAATATTCAAAGCGTACACGGTTGTAAATGAAATGGACATAGTATGGATAAAATTTAATGACCCTCATATTAGACATTGTAGACACAAAATCACACACATACTACTATTTTACTATGTCGTTAAGTATGTTGTTATATGCATGGATCTTAAGGAATAAAAGTAATCGTTGGTGACACAATTCCTTGTCCATATGCTTGTTTTGATTGATTTCTATTATATTGTTGTCTTACATCTGTCATTTTTGTACCCGATTAAGTCAGGTCAAAGGGATCCCTATTTTTTAGTCTTTTGACATTTTTCATCATTTATCCGATGACAATAGCGCTCATTCTAGACACTAGTGCCTAGGTGCTCCTGTCCATTCTAGGCATTTTTTCCCTCTTTGTTCTTTTTACACTTTTTGACATTTGTGGTCAAAATTTCTAAGTTTACTTATCCTTATCCCAAAATCATAGTCAGCCTTTTGGGTCACTTGTGTTGAAATTCAAAAAGAGATCCATATATATACACAACATACACTCTATTATTCTCAGTTGAAAATTCTAAGGGGCAATCACATCTACATATTATCACTACCATTAAAGGGACTACATTTTTGGGCTGCATACATTGCATAATAAGGGGAAGTTCTTAATTCCATATCACACATTTGTATCTTATCTAGCTACAAACCCACTATCTTGGCGTCATTAGCGCAAGGGCAACCTAAGGACACTATTTCACACACAAGCACAAAGAACTACATGGAGTTTGGAATGTAGTGCAACACTCGGTCATAAGTTCACTCTTCAGGGTGACCGTTAGGGTCAATTTGATTTCACATATTACATTTTTCATTTTGATTTGATGTGTTTGTGAGCTTGTCTTTGGTTCTAGGTTTTATTTTGCAGGTTACTGGTATCCTCAACGATCAAAGAGTGAATATCTAGTGGTGACGGAAGTGATAAAAAAATCATAGTGATGCGAAGAAAGTATATTCGACCTTCTACGTGATCACCAATGCCTCGGGATCGGTGTGCACTAGGCACCCTTGTCCAACACCAAGCGCCCATATCTAACATCATTCTCGGGATCTCGATCTTATAGATAGCATTTGTGATACCATTCTAATCTTGTTTAACACTTTACACTTTGCTCGATCAATTCTATATTGCACAAGATTCAGCTAAGTCATCTCTCTCTCCTATTTACTTATAATTTTGCATTGCTTGAGTGCTTAGAATTTGTATATCTATTGTATTTTATCATATCAATTACTTCACAATTAGATTTAATTATATTTTTATTAAATCATTTGGTGAACCCGCTCTTCTTTGAACTTCTTTCCCTAGGATCCCAAAAACCCTCATGGCTAAAAAGAGGTCCTCATCTCCCAAGCATAATATGGCCGATACATGCTTGTAACCCTTTTTGATGATATGGCTACAAAATCTAAATTTTGTGACCTTTATTGTAATATTAAATGTGATTCTTTTATTCTTTAAAAATTATCACTTCAAGACACTCTTCCTATTGGCCATGACACCCCTAACATTTACATAGTCTCCCCTGACAAAAAAGTTTCTTCATGTTCTCCTTCATCTTCTATAGTCACCCATGTTGTTGTACCTTCTTCTACTCCTATTATAACACATGATAATACTATTGTAGATTATTTGCTTGGTCATGTTATTGCTTGTGACAATATGGATACTAATAATGCTACTTCTAATGTTGAAAATGTAAATGTGCATGATGTCATTTCTCTTAGTAGTCAAGATGAATGTAAAGTTGTATCTCCTACTCTTCCTACTTTTGAAAGTGCTTCTAATGAATGCAATGATAAATATGATGTTGATACTCCTAATTTTTTCTATGTTGATGATAGTCTTGATGAAATATTTTCTTTATCATTCCCAGGCATCCCAAGCCAAATCCACCAGTCTGCTCACCCCCTATTTTATGTCAAATTGGTCCCATACATGATTTAGGAAAGTACACTCATTCCCCCTAGGTGATTTTATGGAGTTCCGAAAAGATGCTATCTTCTGGCAATATTGGGAAGGGCTATCGTTGGCCTTCCCAAGATTGGATCAACCCCCCTAGAGAGGAACAAAAGGGAAAAATTCAACATGAAATTGAATTGAATACCTTAGAACATCATGGAAATTATTTTATAAGGTTTGGAGAAGTTTTGAAATACTTGGAGCAGTTTGAGTAAAAATAGGGTTCACAAGCCTAAGCAATACACAAGCCTAAAACAATTGTTGGGCTTCAGAAGAAGATTCGGGAGCTCCGGATGGAGTTAGAAGTAAAACAAAACATCTACAGAAATAGGATTCCAAGACCTACATGATGGTGAAATAATATTTTTCACAACACCTTAGCGCATAGGATTTTGCAGGCAATTTTTATCAAGCACAAGTGGAGTCTCAAATCAAAATAAGATTTTTAGGGATCATATGGATGAATCAAGACATGATACCCCACCATTGGATTCAAAATTCCATTTCCATTCAAGATCATATAAAATTTCACCAAGAAATTCCACTAGGAGCTCAAGTTATCATCATTCCAAGTTACCCTCTCAAAGGCAGTTCAAGACTTAGTCATTTTTTGGGAGGACACGTGTCAACACCAGGAGCCTGGCGGGATTTCATGTCCCCAACATCCCTGAGGTAAGGTAAAAAACCTTGAAAAATGTCCCAGCCCCCATGTGACCCCCATGGGACCTCATGTGACCTCCTTGACTTGACTCAGCCACCCCAGGTGCATTTTGGAGATCCATTCCCCTCGCCGTCGGATCAAACGCCATGTGTCACTCCAGGACCACCGTGGAAACTGATTTCCCTCATGTCCCTAAGGTCAGGGACATCAAACATGGAAAAATGTGCTCAGCCCCTATGGGGAGTCTTTTGGTCACCACATGACCGACTTTCACCCCAGTGCATTTTTGGAGCATCCATTCCCTGTCGTCGGATCAAGCACCACGTGTCAGCTCCAGGACCACCGTGGAAATTGATGTCCCTCATGTACCTGAGCTTAAGGACATAGACATGGAAAAATGTGCCCCCCCTATGGGGAGTCTTTTGGTCACCCACGTGACCGACTTTCAGCCCCCAGTGCTTTAAAGCAACTTTTTTCACCTTCATTCCCCTCGTCGGATCGATCGCGCCACGTGTCGCCATCTTTCATTCACCATGGAATTTGATGTCCCTCATGTCCCTAAGGTTAGGGACATCAGGGAAAAAAATTTGTGCCCAACCCCAACTCAAAAATTTGAATTTTTTTCTTCTTTGGTTATTTTTTGCTACTTTTCTTGCTTCTCACCACGAGAAGAAAAGTTGCAGAGAACACCTCACTCCACCATTGCCAAAGCTTGAACCAGCTCCATTACAACACATTATCCTTCACTCCATGATGGCACATAGGTCTTAAAAGAATAATTCATCAAGATAAGAAAAATAAATGGAGAAAAGAGAAGAAGAAGTAGTGGAAATCCTCCATTGCCATAAAACCAAGAATCGAACATATCTTGCAAACCCATGTGTGGATTGACAAAACCATTTAACTGCATTAAGTTCTTCTTTCTCTTGAAGGCCATTAAAAAAATATTAATCCTCCCCCAATTTTCAGAAAGGAACATTCACAGTGAAGAAATCTCATTTCTGGCTCAATGAAGGAAAAATTGAATTTCCCGTCAAACCGTTTGTTGGATTGAAGAGAAATTTCTCTGAAGCATAAGAAGCAAAAACCTATCGCAATGGAATCAATTTCATCATGAATGGAGAAAAAAACCAGACCTGAAATTTTCAAGCTCCATTAATGGCTGCCATGACATAGTAATGGAAAAAATCAGCGAGCTACCTCTCCACTTCTCAGGGTTCTAGTGGGTGAAATCACGAAAATTGGAGGGAACGATCATTGAAAAATCTAGTTTCACGTGAACTAGTTTTTGCATGCCATGAAGTCCCTATTTTTAGGGATATGGAGGGCTGTGTTTTTATCAGCATTCTTCCTCTTGAATAAATTCTCAAATTCTTGAAGATCCGGTAGTGAAAAATCATCCGAAATTCAGAGGGAAGGATCTCCAAAAATCTAGTTTCTCTCAAACTAGTTTTTGCACGATGAAGTCCCTAATTTTTAGGGATATGGAGGGCTGTGTTTTTTTCAGTATTCTTCCCCCACCGATGAAAATATCATTTTCCCACTTGTTTAGATGAAGGAATTACTCAAAATTTGGAGCGTGGAACCTTGGAATAAAACCCATAATTTCAAGACCCGTTTTGTCACAATTTGACATTGTGGTGCACTTACTAAAAATAGCATGTCTCCTGCATATGGGTATATTACTTTGGGTAAGCCACCATTTGAAGATGCCATGAAGAAGGTGGTGAACACAGAGGGAGTATCACAAGAAAAGTCATCAAACAGTTCATCTCGGCTCAAATCCACACTTACTAAAAATAGTAGGTTGTTTTGAAAGGGCAAGTTTGGCACAATGGGACATTAAGGAATGATCATTCAGGTCAACATCATCATGCAAGATCATCATAGGAATTTCTCATGGGGAATGTGAGATTCACCTCAGAGAATTCAATAGTGTCTCCCGACACTCACTCCATGGCTCGAGTTGTAGGAGTATCTTGTGTGGGGTAGAAGTTGGTCATCGGCAACACCATTCAAAGTGTTTTTAAACACTCATTCCAAAGCATCTGTGAGCCCATTTAAAGGATTTTTCCATGAGTTTGAAGATTCAGAGTTTCATCGCATCAGAGCTTTCAATCAATGAGGATCATCAGACTTCATCAGGGGCAACATCTTCTCCTCTTCTCTCTCTTCCCTCTCCCCAACTTTCTCTCTCTTCAAATGTTCTAATTCTTCATTGGGGTTTGCACTTTTTGATATGCCTTTAAGTCACCTAAAAGTGACTTTAGAAACATAATGTAAATTAAGTCACCTTGATTTTATAAAAGGGACTTAAATATTTGATAGGAATATGAATAGTCTAAAGTTAGAAATAAGGCATATGGAGGGTCATGAGGAAGATGATAAGTCACCTCTCATTCTATAAATTGTAACGCCATTCCCATTTCAAAGGGTTGGTGATTGATCTTGTAAACTCAAGAGTGCATTGTACCTAGAGAAAGCAAAGGAGATAGCCATTTTCTTCTACTTTCCTCCACTCTCAAATTTCATTCCATTCCCACACTATGTACAACTTTTGTTTAAGCATCAATACAAGAAGAAGGATTTTGTAGCCTTTTTGATGAGGAGATTTTAGAAACTATGAGTTCATGCAATCTTATCTCATCTTGTTGCCATTTGTAGGGTTGTTTCTTCTCATAAATGCATGTGTTGAAGTTTCTAACTAGTGTGTGCAAGAATCTGATTTCCTACCTACAACATTAGTTCCCCTATCTCATTTCTCACTCCCTTTCCTTTCCACTTTTAGAAAATTCCTCTCTCGCAAGAAATTGCTAGCTTTTCCACAGGGTTAATGGAGTGCCCCTGTTGGATCCCCTGGTCAAAAGGCCACCACAAAATCCACTTTTTTCATGTGCATGCATATACAAAAGCTACACCTAGTTAAGTAGAGGGACTTAGATTCCCAGAGCATTGGCAAGAAATCCACAAGTTTTCCACCCAAAAATTTTTTCTCACCAATATTTTTTGGTGCCCCACCATGGGGGTAGATTTAGCAACATCTGCACCCAATATATGACCACAAGGTCTGAAAAAATTCAAAAAAATCAAATATTGAAAAAAAAAAAAAAAGTTCATGAAAGTCCATTGTTGCCAAAAGATACACTGCTGATTTTTGCACGTGACTTTTCACATTCCATAGTGTCCTTTCGTGTTCCCACTACAAAATTTTCAAAAGTTGGCTAAAGGAAGATACACCAAGTTGAGCAAGGTCGAGAGGTGTTGTTGATTCCAATTTTGAGGCTTTGCAAAATCAGCAAGAATGAATTAGAGATAATCCATACTTCTTCTCTCAAGCCTCCTCTCCATCTAGCTCTTCAAAAGTTCACCTGGCAATCCTATCAAACTCTTGTTGATACTCCCCCTTCAAATTCTCCCATTTTTCAACCACCATTGAGCATTGAGTTCCTGAAGAAGAAGAATTTGTAGAAGCAAGAGCTGAAGAAGAAAAAAATGAAAATGGAAGATGAAGTAGAAAGACCTCAACCCATTGTTCCATGGGGAAGGAATACAAGCCCGCTTTCTCTTGAACCCCCTCTTCATGATCTACCATGGGTTCCCAAGAACTTTCCAAAGTTCAAAGGTGAAAAACACAACATCTTGAAGAACACATCATTGCCTTCACATGACATCATGTGGAATTCTTGGTGTCCAACATGAAGATGTTTTGTGAGATTGTTCATGGAGTCCCTCCAAGAAAAATCAAAGTAGAATGGTTCTACCTCCTGCCTACCCGATCCATCATGGGTTGGAATGACATCAAGGATGCCTTGAGGAAGATTTAAATCAACTGAAGACTATCAGGACCTCTCTAGTGTAGTTGGCTCAAATGAAGAAAGGAGAAAATGAAACCATGAGAGACTTCATGGCTCGTTTTGAATGGTTGCTTGTAGGATACCTGAAGAGGATTCACCATCTCAAAACAATGTCAAGAGATTCTTCATCAATGCTCAATCATCAGAAGTAGGATTTTTTTTATGAAGAGCCCAACCAAGGAACATTGTAGAAGCAAAAGGATGGCCATTGAACTTGATGATGATCTCATCCTCTCTGGAAAGATCAAGAATCCATCAAAGGGAAAGACCCAACATCTTGGAGATGAGAGAACCAATCCATCACTATGCAAAAGTTGGTGAATGAGATGGCATCTTTGAAGAGGGAATTATTTGAATGAGTATCTTCTCAAAGAAGCAACATAAATCAGATTGCAGGAGCACCCCAAAGGCTTGCCTTGGAGGCCCCACCGTGAACATAAATTGTAGATTTCAAGAAAGTGAAGAAGAGCTTGAACAAGAAAGTGAAGGTGGTAATTTCCTAGAAAGTGATGAGTTTGAAATGATACACAAATCAGATTTGTGAGTATTCTAGATGTGATGAAGAAGATGAAGAGGATGTGCCTAGTTTCTCATGTGTGGTATTCACTCATTCTTAGTCGAGAAAAGAGCATCTCCCTCCACTACTGCAAAAGAAAAGAAGGTTGATGATCCTCCTGTGGTGACTCCACAAAATAAAAATAATCAGTCGAGGATCCCCACTTCCATCTTCCATGAAGTCTGCATTGTTGGAGCCTGATCCCACTGTAGCAAGTAAGAAGACTCCTGCAATCCCAAGTAAGTCTCTTCGATGTCTCTTCCAAGTCTAAATCTAAATCTGATCCTATAAAATCTAGTACTTTGAAAGCTCCTAGTGTACCTTTCAAAATACCCTCCATTCCCAAAAATCAAATCCTACTCCCAAGCCTATCCTAGACTCCAAAATCAGTCCCTTCACCCCCTTGTCCACATCTACTCCCTTTGACTTTCATAGAATATGCAAACAAAGCCAAAGTGCAGATTACCAAAACTAAATATTTGTGGACTCATCCTGAACAATTTGAGAGGTTTTTCGATATATCAAGAGTGGTAGTCTAACACCCAATGTTGTAACTTCTAGTTCTAAAGGCATGCTACCAAACTCACCTACACCTCCCTCACAGAACATGCTTTCTCTGAGTGCATCAAAAAGATGATAAATTTGAACCTTTCTACATCTCCCTTCTTGTTGGAGAATATGTATTGAACAATTGCATAATAGATTCTGGTGCCTCAGACAACGTGATGCCTTTGAAGGTCACCAAGGCTCTCAAACTTACCATGACTCCACCTAGTGGCTCTTGTTACTCTTTGGAATCAAAAGAGGTCTCACTTGTAGGGAAGGTCAAAGATGCATAGGTGGCTCTGCCAGATTTCTAGACAAGAAAGTTTCAATGATGATTTTGGTAGTAGATGTCCCAGCCTCATTGGAATGTTGTTGAGTAGAAATTTCTTCCGAGACTTGGGAGGGAAAATTAGATGAATTGGTCTTCTACAACCATACTAGTGAAGGGAGACATGGAGAAATTGCTTCCGAGAAGAAGATGAGGTACATGGTATGAAATCTGAAATCTAGAAGCTAACATTTTGTATCAAGGTAGTAGGAAGATGAATCACTTGGTGGAAAATCGAGGAGGAGGAGGATATCCCCATCTTGATAGGTCCAGACATGCCTTAGAGAGATTTGGATTTTGAAGAAGCATTGAGGAGATTCAAGTTACAAGAGGGCAGCCCCAAATTTCCGGATGATGCAAACCATGAAGAAGAGGAAATGGTTCTTGATGATTTTCAAGAAGAAAAATCAGCTTATATGCTTTTCCGTGATGAGAGTTTTCTCATTCCCATTTGGAAGATGAGGAATCCCTTGATCATGTCACCTATGAGAGAGACAAAAAATCAGCTTGTAATGACCCTCATGAAAGGTGGGAAAGAACCATCTGTACAAGAACTGCTGAGAGCCGCAGAAGAAACAAAGACCCCAGAGCTCAGTCTTGAACTCTTGATGCAAGCCACAAATCTGCAAGACAAGTGTGAAGCTGATTTGGAAGCCTTAACCAATGTGAAGGTTGGCCATATTGAGATAAGGAAAGATGAAAAATATGATGCCACTCTTGAGCTAATGGTTGATGGATGCAATAATGAAATGGAGATATTTTCTTTCCCATTTGAAGATGAAGACTCTTTCCATGATGAAGAAATGAAAAAGAGTTTTGACCTTTTAAAGATGAAGCTCTTTTTGATGAAGGATCGGTAGAGTGCAAGTGATTCCAAGATGATGAGGTAATCCCTCTAGATAGTTTCCTTGAGCTGCAAAATAAAGATTCTTCAAAGGCGTACAAAGAGGAGCTATAGGAAATGATGAAGCATAACTGTGCAAGAAATCTTGGATGTAGTAGAAGTTGTGGAAGACCCCGAGCTGATTCTTGATCTCTTCACTCATGCCATGGACATACAAGACAAGTATGAGGTCACATCCAATCCTTCCATCAATACTCAAACACCTCACAATGGAGTAGTAGAGGAAAAGGATAATCAAATGTTTCTCATGGAGAAGATGTCAATGAGCATAGACCGAGAAAGAAAGTAACTCATAATATTCAAGGAATTTGAATGAAAATCAGCTTTGGGGCAGTGATGAGATGCTTGATGGAGAATCAACTATATGGATAAACATGGAAGGAAACTAGCACTATGAAACAATTTCAAAGAAGGATGAAGGCAATGGAATTTCCAAGAAAGGACCTGAGCATCAAGAAGCTCACATGGACTCACTCCTACCAAGTACACAAGACAATTGTGAAAGCACTTGGATTTCATAAGAAGCTGAGGAGGGGAGGCTACTTTTTGAACCTGTCAACGGCTTCACAGAACATCATCATTCGGTGTTTCCTCTTCAAGGGTAACTTTTGAGAAATGAAAAGTGCTTTAGTGAAAGTGGGTTGTCCCCCACCTTGTACCATAGGTGATTATTAGGTGTGTTTCCTTTTTGTGCATGTGTTTTTCTTTCTTGTGTGTGTGTGTGTGTTTCCTTTTTTTTTGTGTGTGTGTGTGTTTCCTTCTTCTCTCTCTTCTCTCTCTTGTTATAGTTGTACATGACTCCGCAAGGCCCAATGGATAAGGCACTAGTCAATGAATTATATGGTCTAAAATTGAGATTTTGGATTCCCATGTCATGTCTTCACTACACTCATTCCATGTCATGTCCCCAAGCTAGAGCCAATTGTTGTCGTGCAAATGTGCAATAAGGAAATTGAAAATTTCCAAGCATGAAAACTATACCCCATGTGTTAAATTTTTCATGTTTTATCATTCCAAGCACCCCAAGTCAAATCCATCAGTTTGGTCACCCCTATTTGATGTCAAATTGGTCCCCTAGGTGATTTAGGAAAGTCATTCATTCCCCCTAGGTGATTTTAGGAGTTCATGAAAAGATGCTATCTTCTGGCAATATTGGGAAGGGCTATCACTGGCCTTCCCAGAGACTAGATCAACCCCCTGGAGTGGAACGGAAGGAAAAATTCAACATGGAGGTGAATTGAAGACCTTATAACATCATGGAAATTATTTTGGAAGGTTTGGAGAAGTTTTGAAAGACTTGGAGTAGTTTGAGTAAAAAATAGGGTTCACAAGCCTAGCAAAGTACACATGCCTAAAACAACTGTTGGGCTTTAGAAGAAGATTTTGGGAGCTCGGATGGAGTTAGAAGTAAAAAAAAATCTCCAAAAAGAGGATTCCAAGATACCTACATGATGGTGAAATAATATTTTTCACAACACCTTGCGCATAGGATTTTGCAAGTAGTTTTTATTACACAAGTGGAGTCTCAAATCAAAATCCAATTTTTTAGGGATCATATGGATGAATCAAGACATGATAACCCCACCATTGGATTAAAAATTCCATTTCAAGTTAGGATCATATAAAATTTCACCAATAAATTCCACCGGGAGCTCAAGTTATCATCATTCCAAGTTACCCTCTCAAAGGTAGTTCAAGACTTAGTCATTTTTCGGGAGGACACATGTCAACACCAGGAGCCTGGTGAGGATTTCATGTCCCCAATGTCCCGAGGTTAGGTACACCCCTTGAAAAATGTTCCCAGCCCCCATGTGACCTCTGGGACCCTCATGTGACCTCCAGACTTGACAGTTCACCCCCTAGGTGCATTTTTGGAGCATCCATTCCCTATCGTCGGATCAAACGCCATGTGTCAGCTCCAGGACCACCATGGAAATTGATGTCCCTCATGTCCCTGAGGTCAGGGACATCAAGACATGGAAAAATGTCACTCATCCCCTATGGGGAGTTTTTTGGTCACCACGTGATCGACTTTCAGCCCCCAGGTGCATTTTTGGAGCATCCATTCCCTGTCGTCGGATCAAGCGCCACGTGTCAGCTCTAGACCACCGTGGAAATTGATGTCCCTCATGTACCTAAGGTTAGGGACATAAAACATGGAAAAATGCACCCAACCCCTATGGGGAGTCTTTTGGTCACCCATGTGACCGACTTTCAGCCCCCAAGTGCTTTAAAGCAACTTTTTCACCTTCATTCCCTGTCGTCGGATCACCGCCACGTGTCGCCATCTTGCTCACCATGGAATTTGATGTCCCTCACATCCCTGAGGTTAGGGAAATCAGGGAAAAAAAATTTTTTCCCAAACCCAACTCAAAAATTTGAAATTTTTTTCTAATTGTTTACTTCTTGTTGCTTCTCGTTGCTTCTCACTGCGAGAAGAAAAGTTGCAGAGAACACCTCACTCCACCATTGCCAAAGCTTGAACCAGCTCCATTACAAAACATTATCCTTCACTCCATGGCACATAGGTCAAAAATAATAATTGATCAAATCATGAAGAAAAAAAAAGAATGGAGAAGAAGAAGAAGAAGTGAAAATCTCCATTGCCATAAAACCAAGAATCAAACATATCTTGCAAACCGTTGCACAAATTGACAAACCATTTGTTGTTGAGTTCTTCTCTCTTGAAGGCCATTAAAAAATATTATTCAAACCTCCAATTTGCATCAAGAACATTCACAATGAAGAAATCTCATTTCTGGCTCAACGAAGGAAAAATTGAATTTCCCATCAAACGTTTGTCGGATTGAAGAGAAATTTCTCCTGAAGCATAAGAAGCAAAAACCTATCACAATGGAATCAATTTCATCATGAACGGAGAAAAAAAAAGACCTGAAAATTTTCAAGCTCCATTAATGGCCACCATGACATAGTAATGGAAAAAATCAGCGAGCTACCTCTCCACTTCTCAGGGTTCTAGTGGGTGAAATCACGTGAAAATTGGAGGGAATGATCGTTGAAAAATCTAGTTTCACGTGAACTAGTTTTTCACGCCATGAAGTCCCTATTTTTAGGGATATGGAGGGCTGTGTTTTTATCAGAATTCTTCCCTCTTCAAATAAATTCTCAAATTCTCGAAGATCTAGTAGGTGAAATCATCCAAAATTCGAGAGGAAGGATCTCCAAAAAATCTAGTTTCTCTCAAACTAGTTTTTGCATGATGAAGTCCCTACTTTTTAGGGATATGGAGGGCTGTGTTTTTTTTAGTATTATTCTTCCCTTGATGATGAAAATATAATTTTCCCACTTGTTTAGGTGAAGGAATTACTCAAAATTTGGAGCGTGGAACCTGGAATAAAACCCAGAATTTCAAGACCCATTTTGTCGCAATTTGACATTCGTGGCGCACTTACTAAAAATAACATGTCTCCCTACATAGGGGTCTATTACTTTGGGTAAGCCACATTTGAAGATGCCATGAAGAAGGTGGTGAACACAAGAGGGAGTATCATAGGAAAAGTCATCAAACAGTTCATCTGGCTCGCAATCCGCACTTACTAAAAATAGCAAGTTGTTCTGAAAGGGCAAGTTTGGCACAATGGGACATTAAGGAATGATCATTCAGGTCAACATCATCATGCAAGATCATCATAGGCATTTCTCATGGGGAATGCGGGATTCACCTCAGAGAATTCAATAGTGTCTCCCAACACTCACTCCATGGCTCGAGTTGCAGGAGTATCTTGTGCGGGGTAGAAGTTATGGTCATCGGCAACACCATTCAAGTAGTGTTTTTAAACACTCATTCCAAAGCATCTGTGAGCCCATTTGAAGGATTTTTCCATGAGTTTGAAGATTCAGAGTTTCATCGCATCAGAGCTTTCAATCAACGAGGATCATCGGACTTCATCAGGGGAAACATCTTCTCCTCTCTCTCTCTCTTCCCTCTCCCCCAACTTTCTCTCTCTTCAAATGTTCTAATTCTTTGTTGGGGTTTGCACTTTTTGATATGCCTTTAAGTCACCTAAAAGTGACTTTAGAAACATAATGTAAATTAAGTCACCTTGATTTTATAAAAGGGACTTAAATATTTGATAGGAATATGAATAGTCTAAAGTTAGAAATAAGGCATATGGAGGGTCATGAGGAAGATGATAAGTCACCTCTCATTCTATAAATTGTAACACCATTCCCATTTCAAAGGGTTGATGATTGATCTTGTAAACTCAAGAGTGCATTGTACCTAGAGAAAGCAAAGGAGATAGCCATTTTCTTCTACTTTCCTCCACTCTCAAATTTCTTCCATTCCCACACTATGTACAACTTCTGTTTAAGCATCAATACAAGAAGAAGGATTTTGTAGCCTTTTTGATGAGGAGATTTTAGAAACTATGAGTTCACAATCTTATCTCATCTTGTTGCCATTTGTAGGGTTGTTTCTTCTCATAAATGCATGTGTGCGGGAATCGATTTCTACCTGCAACATTAGTTCCCCTATCTCATTTCTCACTCCCCTTTCCCTCTCTATAGAAAAAGTCCTCTCTTGCAAGTATCTGTAAGCTTTGCCACAGGGTCAGTGGAGTGTCCCTGTTGGATCCCCGGTCGAAAGGCCACCACAAAAATACACCTTTTCATGTGCATGCATACATATAAGCTGCACCGGTTAAGTAGAGGGACTTAGATTCCTAGAGCGTTGGCAAGAAATCCACAATCCTTCTTCTCACATTCCCATGATCATTCACAATGGCAAGATCCAACCTCTCAATATGCTTCTTACTTTACCAACCATTTCTTCACATGATATTCTATCTCTCATTCATGTTTTTCGAACTTTGCAATCTCAAAGTTCATACACTCACTCTTGAAAGTAAAGACTATTATGCTTTCATTCATAATAATTCTTTCCATGGAAATCCTATTCCAAAAATATTCACAATTACTGTTTACCTAAAGGAATTCCTCACGACTAACTTATCATGTTTTGATGGCAATGGCAATCCTTATTTACATATTAAGCATTATCTTATATGATACATGTGAATGTTTTACTCTCTTATGTTACAAAGTCATTGATTTAGAACAAGATTTAATTGTTGCACATATTATACCACCCCCTTCTACTTCTTCTACTACTTCTTCATCTACCACTACTCCTTTTCCATCCATTAAGCTCAATCTACGATCTCCATCTTTGCCTCCATGCAAGTATCTTCCTTCACCTCCACCACATCGGTAATCACCTAAGTCTTCTTCATCTCCTACTCATGAACCATTGTAATTCTCACATAATACAAAACCACATGATGTTCTGCAAACCTTACTTGATAAGTGGCTCATCCGTTTACCTTCTACTCAACATCATCCACCTCACCACTTATAGTGTCGAGTGACTACTCTTTATATAATTTCCACCACATCAATGGCCATCATGATAATGACTGTCATGATCACCATGATCGCTTGCAAAAATTATAAGAAAAAGGTGTCATTTCTTTCCACTTGCCCTCTCATGAGTGCTCTCTTTCTCCCATTCCACATAAGCGTGCTTCCAATGTGTTGGTTGTAAAATTTGAGCTTGGAAAACAAGCAATGCTGATCAGGGGACATCAGTCCCTCCTCTTTATGGGAGAGGTTCCCTTATTGAACACAAAAAGCCAAAAACTTATTTATAATATAAACATTTGTTCAATATTTTGGTAAGGATTTTGATATTGCAGATGTCTTCCTCTAAAGATTTTCAATATACAAGAAAGGATAAATAGAAGAAATGGTATTCATAAACTGAAGAGAAGAGCACTTTTAGACATATAGATAGCAGAATAATATCTTACTAATGCTTGATAAAATAAAAAGATTTAGACTGCATATAAAAACACAGGACATGCATGTATTAGACAAAAAGTTCCAAATACACTTATAAACTAAAAGACACAAAGTTATTGCTTAGAATACACATAGCTTTATATGAATCAAACAAAGAATAGAAAGAGATAAAGCATGAGAGAGGGTGAAAATTCTTCTGTATTGAGTAGTTCAATCTTCTCTTTACATCCTAGATATCAAAATCTCCATCCTTTATAATGACAAGAAAAGTTCTTTAAATAACCCAATAAGCAGTTACAAAAGATCCTTTTCAGTTTCCTTTCTTTTAATCTCAAAAGCTAGTATCTAATTAAATATTACAAACTCAATTTATCCCTTGCTTTCATAACACATGACTTAAAGAGATAAAGCCACCTTAATTAGATATTTTTAAAATAAGAAAGGAAAATATGAACTAGGATCTGAGATGCTGGTAGAAGCACTTATAGTCCCCTTTGTCTTGAGCACTTGATTTTGAATCTTTTCAATGCCTCACTATGTCCATTCCTTGAGGAATTGTTGTATTGGAGTTGCATGAGTCCAACTGCCCAAACACTTCTCCATTTCTTTTCCGAACTCTACATTTTCCAAGAACTCTTTATTGGCATATGTGATAGCACTTGTAGTGTGCAAATTTATTTCATCTTTTCCTTTGATATAGTGTCTTGCTTGAAAAATATTCTTTAACAAATGTCTTGAACTGAGATTTGATCTCTTGAATAGTGAATTTATCATTTGAATTCTCTTTGAAGATTTGGCAGTGAATATCCGAGGAAGGCAAAAGTGACACAAGCTTTAAAAGCTTCTCCTTTTTGTAACATGTTTCTAAGTTCTCCAATGGCCTCTTCAAGAACCTTTATTTTCAGTCAATATTGAAAACCCATTGCTTGGAAAAATTCAATTTTGCATCATCAAACACCTTATTTGCCAAAAGGATTTGTACATCTGTCTCACTCATCAATCTGAGATCTTGAATGCACTCACTCCATAATTTCAACTCCCTATCCATCCCACTAAGTGTTGTAGAGAACTTCAATTGAATCTTGGCAATTTTCTCATATGCCTTGAATGCCTCTTCAATAAAATTTAGACCTATGATTATCAAGTCATCAACCATAGCCTCCATTGCCTTCCCATAAGTGGCATGCTTATGAATGTCTTTGATGGCTTGAACCTCATCATTGGACATGATGGCGAAGGAGGTGGGATGGAAGCTAGGGGAGTTGGGTCAAGTACCTTATCTTCTGCCAATAAGGATTTGATGAAACTTGACAAAATTTGATTTTGTTCCTCCAATTGCTCTTGTGTTTGCTTCCCTTTTTCAACTCTTTCAATCAATTTAGACACTATCTCCCTCAGATTATGCACCTCACTTTTAGGTGTCGATTCACCAAGAGAAATTCTTGTCAATTCCAGATCACCCATTGATAGGTCTTTTTCATCTTTTTCCAGCTTGGGTTTTACAATTTCCATGAATTACTGGCCTTGGGAATCTGAAACCAATCTTGATGTGACTTTAGCCTTTTTGGAGGGGGAGGAGTAGTACCTAGAAGAGCTGCCACTACATCAAACTTAGGAGAAGCCACACTTGAAGTGGCCTTTCTTTTCTTGCTTTCTAATAATGGTTGTACCTAGGTAAATGAAGAGCTTGAAGTGGAAGGAGCAATAAGCCCAAGTGTAGATGCACTCATCACACTTAGAGTTTGTACCACAACTACTTCTAACACATAGGTATCGGCTTGAGTGGTGGGAGATACCTTAGTAGGTATTTCAATGATTCTTAAATTGGTTTCTCTGATTGATCTTCCTTTACATTGTTTTCTTCTGCATATATTCTCCTCAGGCTTCTCTTACTCTTTTCCTTCATTGTCATCATCATCCAAGTCCACAATTTTTCCTTCATTAGGTAGTGTTTCAGTTTGTTTAGGAGAGGGCTGCCTCTCACTCTCTTGAATAACCTCAACTGCTTTATCATCCTTCTTAGCTCTTCCCTTCTTTATGTACACTAGAGTTGAAGATTCTAGAGGAGAAGGAATATATTATTCATGTGTCTTAGGAGTGGTAAAGGTATTTATTTCTGAGGAGTAGAAATATCTTGAGAAGTAGACCTAGATTTCATTGCCCTAATCATCTTCATCTTTCTGTCAAACCAAAGTCTAGTTCTTACCAAGACAGGATTGATGAGCTCTTTTAAGTCATCTCTCTCCTTAACAAACCAATCAATGGTTTCAATAGGAGTGTGTTTGATTGACCTCTCGTATTCAAGGGACTGTAGATCCTCATCATCATCCTCCAATCCTTTAGAACATCATATATACCAAAATCCATGATTTTTGCAGAGATAATCTTCCATAGTACCTTCTTTGGGCTTCATAATCATTAGAACAATCAGCCTAGTAGTCTTCAATATCGGCAAGATGTTGATAACCCATTTTGAAATTGGTGGAAATGAAATCCTTAATATCAAAGCAAGTTCTAGGCTTATAATAGTGAAGGGTAAGAGGAGAAATGGTTCTATCAATGTTTTGGGCATCCAAGGTAGTTTTACAAGTGTAGTTACCCAATGTGATTGGGAATTGAATACCTGCAATCTTCTTATCCCTGCAGGTTCTATGTAATTTATCCAACTGTTTGCATATCTCAACCAAAGCCATCTTGTCACTGCATAGTACATTGGAAGTTTCAAGGGTTGTCCTTCAAATCCAGCCAAACATATATATGAAAATTTCTTGAACTGAGTGAAAAAGATGCCATATATATTGATCAATTTTTTTACCTCATATGAGAATCTCCTAGTAGTATCCCCTTCCAATAATCTGACAATGTACATAGTGAATGCATCATTCACTCTCCTGAAATGATGATTGCTAACCTTAGAGTCAATTGTGGATGATACATATAAATAGGGGCATCTTTCTTGTCTTCCACAGGGGAAAAACCCAACCATTCTCTGTAAGTCGCAATGGTGTACATCAGATAGGAGGTCATGTAGAAGGTTTGAGTCCTCTGAACATTTTCCAATTTCTTAGTCAGGATATCACAAATTATTCTTACCCAATTTAAGTTTTTCTTACCCTCACATATAATATTGATATAGGGGCACATCTAGTAATGGAACTCATTGGTGGAGGGAATTCCCATTATCTTGGCCAATGAGTGATGACATCTGACAATTATTCATGGAAATCAACCCGAACATTATCTTGGGTAGCCTTGAGGCTCCTTTCTTGGGTTCTTAAACCAAGACTTGGCCACTTTGCTCTTGTACCATTCACTGTCTTGATAAAAAGGAGTTGTGCCGATCCTTGGTAAGAATATTTGAGCCTTCAATCATGGGAATCGTGGAAAAAGTGAATACAATCTTCATTGATTTGAGCTACCACCGACCTTGAGGATCAACAATTTCTTTTTTTTCGGGTCAAATCTGGGAATCGTAAGCTAAGAAGGTATTGAAATGGGGAAAGCCTTGATTCCACTATCCTTGATTAGCTGGGAAATGGGAGAAGGGTTTTGAAAATTAATGTGTGCCCAAAAATCATCTAAGTCGAGGTGTTGAGCTTCACTATCACCAATGTCTGGTATAGCCATCTCCAAGGTAGAGTAATGTCCTTAGCCCGATCTTATCAAACCTATGTACAAATGCATAGTCTTTCATTCAATGGTGGTTTCCGATATCCTAAAATGTGTTTTAAGCCTGGAAAGTTATCAATACATGAGGATAGAAGACTTTGAAGAGAGGAGGGAGGAAGAAGAAGACAATACTTTTAGGGAAAAGAGATGGCAGAGAAAACCCTTATATGTATTGTGTAAATGAGATACATAATAGAACCATCCATGTTTATAACATACACAATTTGTAGACTCAAAGTTCTAGAAATTGTACAAACTAGAACACAAAGTTTCCAAGCACTGCAAGGATTAGATGATTCATAGATCAGAACTAGAAAGAAAGAGAAAGTAAGAAAAAAGGGAAAAACCTTTGTATTGATTTCTTCCAATTCAAAATTACAGTTCCAGAATAATCAAAATTCCAACCCATACAATGGTTGAAAATCCCATAATATAGATTTCCAGAGATGGTTACAACTTCCTCAAGCAAGCAAGAAAAAGTTACAACTTATTCCAATCACTCGCATCCTTGCAAATTCTTGATTTGCAAAGAAATGTTAATGGTGGAAAACCAGATTTTTAAATATATGACCGTTTCATTATTTTACCAGTTAAAACATGGGCCATTTGATTTGCTTTTACAACTTTAAATCTGGGTCACCCACATGGAAGGAATTGATTGGAATGGCCTGCAGATGCCTGACTATGTCTACCTTTTTCATTTGGTGGGGCTGTATATCTACCCTTGGACACATGGTGGGCCAACACTCATTTAGAACCTACCTCTAGATTTTATCTTTGAAGTTACGCCAGGATGACACGTGGAGGCTTCCACCGATTCTTCAAACTTAGCCGATCAGGGGCTATTCCTGTTTGACTCATGTTGACCCCTAGACGTGGAGAGCTAGCGCTGATTTGAGTTTCCACTTTGGAAGTGCCTTCTAAAATTACACCAAGCTGATGCGTGGCTCCTTCTTCACGGGCTTAGAATTTTCAATGGCCAACTCTCTCTCTATTGACCCTAGACACGTGGTGATCTGGCACTCATTTGGAAATTTTCCCTTTGTGTCACTTTTGGAATTACGTTGTTGGCACGTGGAGACCTCCACCGACCCGCCCATACTTAGCCAATTTTAACTATCGGCTCTATCCCTTTTGGACCTGGGACACATGGAGGACTAGCACAAGTTTGAGAACTACCCCCAATTTGACCCTTGAAGCTGCGCCGATGAGGCACATGGTGTCACTGTCCGTTAAAACTTCAATACTTAGCCGATTTTAGCTTGTTTTACCTTCATTTTGAACCTAGGACATGTGGCAAGATGGTGCTTATTTAAGGACTGTCCCTTGGACCCTACCCTTGGAGTTGTGCCATTTGACATGTGAAGGCCTCCATTATCACTTGAAAAATGACCAAACACATCCAATCAGAGATGCCCACGTACTACTCATGGATGTTGAGGTAAAAATTGATGAGGAGGATACGCCTATCATTCCCGAATGTGGGAAGAAATAAAAAGAAGAAGAAGAAACTCCAACTGTATGCCTAGAATTTCAAATTGTTCTCCATGAACTAGAAAATTACAAACAATACCAAGCTCGATGCGATTCAATACTCCAAGGAACAGACTCAAAATTTTTTTGAAAACTGACTCCAAAAGAGGGGAATTTTGGGGCCGACAACAACTGGCTCTTTCTGGGGATGACTTGGCTTGGAACGAAGACACAAGGCAAGATCAAGAACTATAGATAACTCTGGGGAAAGAGGACCAGTGCCTTATCCATTGGGAAAAGGATTTGAAAGAAAAACCAATACAAGGCAACACACACAACAAGGAACAAGAAAGAAAACAAGCCAAAACTGGGAAAGACCCAAAACAAAACACGAAAGAATGACCAAAGCCAAAACACTGTACAAAATATACAAAAGGACTTCCTAGTCACCTAGGACTTGAACAACTTAAGATACTACCCACTATAAGGAAGTGGGAGAGGAGAACCATCCATGTAATCCTAGATAAAAAGAGTTTTCTCCAGCAAAATGTCTGATTCTAAAAGGACCAAGCCAAAGAGAATCAAACTTACCATGGCTTCCTCGTGGCTCATGTCTTTTGTCCCAAAGTAGCACAATGTCTCCCACTTGGAAGACTCTAGGTTTGGCTTTCTTGTCAAACAAAGCCTTCACTTTCAACTGATGAGCTGTTATCCTATCCACCACTTGCAATCTGTCTTCATCGAGCTTCTGAAGGTACAAAATTCTCTTATCCAAAGAGCTACTGAAACTTGAATCTTCAATGGTTTTCATCAGATGCAAGGCTGGAAATTCCACCATGACTGGAAAGTTGAGCTTCTACACCATACACCACTTGGAAAGGGGACATTCCAATTGCTCTCTTGGGTGTAATTCTATCAGCCCAAAGTGCATCATATAGCCTCTTATGCCAATTCCTCTGAGAATCATTTACAAGCTTTCTAACTATAGTTACCAGATTCTTGTTTGTCGATTCTGCCTATCCATTCCCTTGGGGGTAGTAATATGAAGAGTGAGAAAGGGAGATCCCATATCCATAGTAGAAGTCCATCATCTTAGTAGAAGAAAATTTAGAAGCATTGTCCATCACAATCTTGTTTGGGATCCCAAACCTGATCAATATGTTTTCCTTAATGAAGTTGCAAACTACCTCAGAGGTAGTGCTCTTGACTGGGATGGCTTCCACCCACTTGGTGAAGTAATATGTGGTAGTCAACACATGAGTATGTCCAGCACTGGAAGATGGATTGAGTGCTCCAATGAATTCTAAACCCCATTGTTGAAATGGCTCTTCAATCACTACAGGCTTGAGAGGCAAAGCAACCAACTTAGGTCTTCCAACAAACATTTGGCATGCTTCACATTTACCAACCCATTTTGATGCATCTCTAAACAGAGTGGGCCAATAATAACCAACATGAAGTATTTTATGAGCTATTACAATAGAGGAGAAATGACCTCCACAAGCCTGGTCATGAAAAGCAGAGAACAACTTCTTTTGTTGTTCCTTGTCTACACACTTCAAAAACCTTCCATCTATGCCTCATTTGAACAAAGAATTTTCCCATAACACATATTGTGTAGACCTTAGTTTTGATGGCTCTCTTCTCTTTGGCACTCAAGTGAGATGGAAATTCTCCATAGGTCAGAAAGTGAGCAATGTCAGCATACCATACATCTATCGAGCTGAGGAACAAAACAACAGGGGCATCAACCTCATCTTTAGATAACTCCTTGGCAGCTCCCTCAGCAATGAGTTCACACAGGCCCTTACCCTGAACTAGCTTTGTTGGCCTGATATCAAGATCATACTCTTGCACCTTTGCAACCCAATTACCTCTCTTGGTTCCAAATTCTTGCTGAGTAAGAATGGATTTGATTGTTGTATCAGGCACCAACACCACAAAATGAGAATTAAGAATGTAAAACCTAAATTGCTTGACAACTTTGACAACTACAAAAGCATGTTTCTCCATCATGGTGTACTTCAGCTCATGATTTTTCAAGACATAACTCATAAATGCAATTGGGAGCTCATGATCTTCAACATTCTTCTGGGCTAACACACAGCTAAGGTATTTTTAGTGGCATAACAATAGATAATGAAATATTTGTTAAAGTCTGGGCACGCCAAGGTTGGAGTCTTTGCAATAGCCTATTTAATGTCTTCAAATGATTTCTTCCCTTCAGAGGACCAACCAAAAGTTTTCTTCCCTTGCATCATGTGAGCAATGCTCATAGTAAGTTCTACAAAATCAGGGATGAATCTCCTCTTAGAAATTGATCTTACCAAAGAAAGAATGGACACCTTTCTTACTTGATGGAAGAGGAATTTGCTGGATGGCCTGAACTCTTTCTAGATCAATCTTAATCCCTTCCTTTGAAACAACGTGTCCCAACAACTTTCCTTTTGTGACACAAAACACATACTTCTTAGGATTTAAAGAAATCCCATGCTCTCTACACTTCTGCAATACTTGTTTCAAGGTGTTGGATGTGATCTTTTCTTGCTTTAGAAAACACTGTCAAGTCATCCAAATACACAACAATGCATTTCCCTTTCAAACTACCAAAAGCCAAGTCCATGGCCCTCTGGAAAGTAGCACCAACATTGATGAGACCAAATGGCATCCTTTTGTATGCAAAGGTGCCCCAAGGAGTAGTAAAGGTAGTCTTGTGTTGATCAACAATATTCACCTCTACTTGATTGTACCCGAGAATCCATCCAACATAGATAACATCTCCGAGCCTGTAACAACTTGTAAAACTTGGTCCATCATGGGGAGAGGGTAGTTGTCCTTCAAAGAACCCTGATTTAGATTTTTAAGTCCACACAGATCCGGATCTCACCATTCTTCTTCCTGACAGGCACTATATTAGCAATCCACATTGAATGGTGGATGGGGAAGATGATCCTAGCCTTCAGAAGCTTTTGTATTTCTTGGAAAATTGTATCAGCTATCTTTGGATTATATTGCCTTTGCTTCTGTTTGAAAGGTTTGATCCTAGGCTTAAGAGGAATGAAATGTTGCATTTCTTTAGGCTAAAAAGCCTTAAGATCATCATAAGAGTAAGCCATAACATCAACATACCTCTTCAACAAATTCACCACCTTCTTTTTTTCTTCCTGAGTGCAAGCATTTTCCAATATTGACCATTTTAGGATCATCAAGACTCCCAATATTCACTTTCTCAGTCTCAACAGATTGTCGGGCTCCTTGGGAAACTTTAGACTTCATATATCTATCATGTTTATCAAAAATATCCTCTAAACTCACCATCCCTTTAGGGATTTTGTTTCCTTTTAGTTTGATGCATCCATCTTGATCCATCTCTTCTTTGACGCCCTCTTCATTTGATGACACACACTCTCTAGGAAGATTGTCACTTCCTTCAAAGTACAACTGATCAAAGTTGTCTCTGAGCTCCAAGAAAGAAATCAAATGCTGGTCATCATTAAAAACTTGCCAATTATTTGCATTTTCAGGCACACTGGGTCTATGGATCATCTCAATGGTGAATTTTTCTTGAGGAAAATCAGGATGAGGAATTAACAAGGACCCCAAAACAGCTAGAGAGTCAGCCCTAGTGTTCCTTTCCCTTGGCACAACTTCAATGGAAAAATCATCAAGGAATTCAATGGAATCCTAGACCAGATTCCTATAGTGCTTCAACCTTCTGTTCTTTACCTGATAAAGGTCTCTAACTTGTTTTACAATTAGCTCTGCATCTCCATGAGCAAGAAGGTTCTTCACTCCCATTTCCTTCGCCATGCTCAACCCAAGAATGAGGGCCTCATACTCAGTAGTATTATTGGTATTTTCAAACTGAAACTTGAAGGAGAAAGGATGAACCTTACCCTAGGAGAAATGAGCACTACACCAGCTCCAGAACCAGCTAAAGAATAGCTCCCATCAAACTCCAAAGTCCACACACCATTAGGGTCAAGCAACACTCCCTTTGGCAGACTTGTCTCCTCTTGTGACATGATCATGTAGTTCCCATGCCCAATGTCTTCATACAATATTTGTGCTTTAGGATCATCTGTCTTTTGCACAATATACTCTACTTGTTTCTCAGGAAGCAACTTCTTCATCTTCCCATTGATAGGGATTAAGGCATGTGACCAATCCATTTGTATTCCCCCTACCTCCTTGCAGAAATTTCTACTCAGCAACAACCCATATGAAGGAGGAATATCAACTACCAAAATGGTGGCTAAGACCCTTTTCTCTGGAAAAGCAAAGCAAAAGCTACTTGTGCATCTTTAATTCTGCCAACCAAAGGTACTTTCTTACTCTCCATGGAATAGCAAGAGCCATAAGTGTGGGTTAGGGTTAGACCCAAAGCATGGGCCACTTTTGTAGGCATTACATTATCTGATGCTCCTGAATCTATGACACAATTACTGAGTTTATGGCAGCTATGAGAAGGGTCACATATAATGGTTCAATTTTCTCA
This sequence comes from Taxus wallichiana var. yunnanensis, assembly GCA_018340775.1. NCBI lineage: Eukaryota > Viridiplantae > Streptophyta > Pinopsida > Cupressales > Taxaceae > Taxus > Taxus wallichiana. The sequence goes on along the minus strand of CM031241.1, from coordinate 506,192,113 downwards.
TTAGGGGATGTGACTGTAGCCACAAGGCTTGATTGAGGTGAGGAAGAGGGAGTGGGTAAAAGGCCTTTGGAAGAATGGGTTGGGGTTCTAGATTTGGAATTTACAAAGTTAACCATTTTGGCAAAGGCTTTAGGATGGGTTTGATAGAATTCTACCTCAGAAATCTGAATCTTGGTCTTCTTAAGATGGTCTATAATATCAAAAGATCCAGATGTGGATGGGGAATCACTACTAGGAGTAGGAGGAGCTTTTGATCTATCAACTTTATCATTTGTTGGACAAGAATTCTTAGAAGCAGAAGTAGAGGAAGAAGGACTAGCAGAGCTTACCTTTTGAGTGGAAGTAGTAGGAATAGGAGCTCCTCTTTTTGCAACCACCGGGATGGTAATGGGGTACTCCTTGGATATTTTAGTAGGTTGCACCACTTTTTCCTTTTTTTTGGTCTGCTCCCGGGTCATAACAACATATGACTCACTGTTCATCTCAGCCACTACATCATCATAGTCATCTTCATCATCTACACCTTCAGTGGTGAGGAAATGAACCCGAGAATCACCAGGATCCTCCAGATCTTCATCAGCTTCCTCTTCTTGTTCATCATAGAGTCCATTTTCTTCCTCATCATCAGGCTCAAGAACCTCACAAGTAGCATTGACAGGCACCTTGAGGGGTGGACCTTCAATGGCCAATTTAGTCTGAGGAGAAGGCAGGTGGTTCCTAGGCTGAAAATTCTTCCTTGGAACATCTTGATATGGAGCATGTTGAGCCAATTGTTTCTTGATGGCAATAAGGTCATTAGCAAGATTTTGCACCAACTGATCTGCATTACCTCCAAGGAGAAGGAGAAGAAGAGGATGCTTTGGATTTGAAAGACTCCCTTTTTAGCTTTCCAGACATGATCAAATCATCTTCCACACTGACAACCAATCTTTGATCAACATCCAAAGTTGCAAGATTTTCTCTCCTAGGGCATAGCTCACTTCTAGAAATTGAGCATTCAAGAAGAAACACTTCTGAATCTGATCAACAGGTCTAGTATCTTGTGGAATCTTGTTAATCAACTTGTTGAACTTGGCCACAAATTCTCTCATAGGCTCATGTGACTCCTTGATTTGAGAAATCTGAGCTAACAAAGCATGCACATCTTCAACAGGTTTGAAATGCTGCTCAAACTGAGTTGTCATAGTATCCCAATTAGTGATGGTCTCGAAAGAAGATGGTAAAACCAATCAACATTGTCTTGCAAGGTCTCCACAAACAACCTAACAAGAGACATCTTCATGTTCAACTCCCAGGACCCCACATGCAACAATGAAGGCTGCAATGTGTTCATCAGGGTGTACTTTTCCATCACCTCTAAATTTGGGAAAATTCTTTGTTACCCCTAGGTAACTCATGCAATGGTTGAGGAAGATCCAAGAGGCCCAACTCTTTGTCCCCAAGGCCGAGGTGTTGCCATCCTTGGAAAGATTGCTTGAAATGGAACTGAGACACCAACAAGAATTAGGGCACAAAGATTAGGGCTAAGTTGTGCTTGAGGAATGCTACTACCAGAAGCTCTGTCTTCAATAGGAGGTGTGCTTGTGGAATGAGCTCTTCTATTTCTTCTTGTTGGAGGAAGTTGAAAACCTTGTTGATCCAAGAGTTGAAATTGGGGATCTTCAATTCCAAGAGCCCTTCTACCATGAGTATATCTTAGAGTCCAGATCAAAGAAATGATCAAATTAGTTGTTCTTTTTAGAAAGGAAATTTGTTGAACAAATTCCCAATAGAGAGTCACCAAAAACTGTTGGGTTTCAGATTAGCACTTAGGATGAAACCACAGTTAGGGGACAAGCAAGTCCCTCCTCTTTAATGGGAGAGGTTCCCTTATTGAAAGTAGGGGCAAAACCTATGTACAAATGCATAGTCTTTCATTCAATGGTGGTTTCCGATATCCTAAAATGTGTTTTAAGCCTGGAAAGTTATCAATACATGAGGATAGAAGACTTTGAAGAGAGGAGGGAGGAAGAAGACAATACTTTCAGGGAAAAGAGATGGCAGAGAAAACCCTTATATGTATTGTGCAAATGAGATACAGAATAGAACCATCCACATTTATAATAGACACAATTCACGTAGACTCAAAGTTATGGAAATTGTACAAACTAGAACACAAAGTTTCCAAGCATGCAAGGATTAGATGATTCACATATCAGAACTAGAAAGAAAGAGAAAGTAGAAGAAAAGGGGAAAACCTTTGTATTGATTTCTTCCAATTCAAAATTACAATTCTAGAATAATCAAAATTCCAACCCCTACAATGACTTTGAAAGCCCATAATATAGCTTTCTAGAGATGGTTACAACTTCCTCAAAGCAAGCAAGAAATAGTTACAACTTATTCTAATCACTCGCGTCCTTGTGAATTCTTGATTTGCAAAGAAACGTTAATGGCGGAAAACTAGATTTTTAAATATACGACCATTTCATTATTTTTAGTTAAAACATGGGCCATTCGATTTGCTTTTACAACTTTAAATCTAGGTCACCCATGTGGAAGGAATTGATTGGAATGGGCCTACAGACGCCTTGACTGTCTACCTTCTATTTGGTGGGGCCGTATATCTGACCCTGGACACGTGGCAGGCCAACACTCATTTAGAACCTGCCTCTAGATTTTGTCTTTGAAGTTACACCAAGCTGACACGTGGAGGCTTCCATTGATTCTTCAAACTTAGCCGATCCGGGGTCTATTCTGTTTGACTCATGTTGACCCCTAGACACGTGGAGAGCTGGCACTGATTTGAGTTTCCGCTTTGGAAGCACCTTCTAAAAATTGCACAAGCTGACGCATGGCTCCTTCCACCGGGCTTAGACTTTTCAATGGCCAACTTGTCTCTCTATTGACCCTAGACACGTGGTGATCTAGCGCTCATTTGGAAATTGGCCTTTTGTGTCACTTTCAAAATTGCATGCGTTGCGGCACGTGGAGACCTCCGCCGACCCACCCATACTTAGCCAATTTTAACTATCGGCTCTATGTCCTTTTGGACTTGGGACACATGGAGGAATGGCACAAGTTTGAGAACTACCCCGGCTTTGACCCTTGAAGCTACATTGATGAGGCACGTGTCACTATCCACTGAAACTTCAATACTTAGCTGATTTTAGCTTGTTTTACCTTCATTTTGAACCGGGACACACGGTGAGCTAGCGCTTATTTAAGGATTGTCCTTGGACCCTGCCCCGGAGTTGTGCATTTGGACACATGAAGGCCTCCGCTATCACTTGAAAAATGACCAAACGCATCCAATCAGAGATGCCCACATACTACTCGTGGATGCTGAGGTGAAAATTGATGAGGAGGATATGCTTATCATTCCTAATCATAGGAAGAAATAAATAAAAAGAAGAAGAAAATCCAATTGTATGCCCGAATTTCAAATTGTTCTCCATGAACGGAAAATTACAAACAATACCAGGCTCGACGTGATTCAATACTCCAAGGAATGACTCAAAATTTTCAAAATCGACTCCAAAAGAGGGAGTGGGATGCATGGAATTGAAATAGCCACATCAAATGAAAATAAAAAAGGTAGACTTGCAGGGAAATGAAGGTCGGGGAAAAATTGTGACACGTGGGACAAGAAAAGTCAAAACACCGCAACACTATAAAATCGAAAAAGTCGAAATATTTGACATAAATTGCCATTAGGACATTGAGACACCAATTCTTTCAAAAGGCAAAAAGACCGAAAGCAAAAGAAAAACAAGACCAATCGAAAAAATTTGAAAATCGGGGAACATATGGCCGAGATGAACTTGGGATATATGGGACGAGAAAAATCTGAAATACCCGTAAAACATTGAAAAATCCTAGAACTCAAAATTTTGAAAAACCTAAAATTGCTGATTGGTATTTTTAAAGTGGTCCTTCTCAAATGCTTGATTTAAAATCTTCCGGTGTACTCTATGTCTATTTACAGATTACCTTCCTCTATAGCTAGTAAATTGGAGAGCATTCAAAAATATTTCTGTGGAGTGACTCAGAACAAAAAGATATAATTCCTCTTATTGCGTGGGAAAAGGTTTTTATGCCTAAAAAGCTAGGGGCCTTGGTATTAGGGATTGGGTCAAAATGAATAAAGCTATCTTTGTCTAAAATGACCTGGAGGTTGGTGAAGGAAGATAGTGTCTGGACTACCATTATAAGGGAAAAATACTAGCCAAATCTTAGTTCTAATGAATGGTGCTTTAGCAATGTGGATTTTAATGGTTCTTTTTTTTGGAAATCTATAAATTGGGCTAAACACATAGTCTTTGAGGGAAGCAAATGGATGATTGGCAATGGAAGAATGATTAATTTCTGGGATGATAAATGGTTAGGGGACCTTCCTCTTAAGGTCATATACCCCAATATCTACAAGGATGTAATGGTTAAATATGGGACAAAGGTTAGAGATTACTTTAACTATGATGAACCCTTGGGCCAATGGAAAACTATTGAACTAGAGGGTTTTAACAACAATGAGATCATCTCTATTAACAACAAATTAAGAGGGGTTATTGTTAATAAAGAAAGTTATGAAGATGACAACATTTACTGGTCAAAGGAGGATAATGGAATTATTTTGGTTCGAAGTGCCTACAATACCTTCTTTTCTGCAGATTGTGGAAATGATAACTTCAATTGGGAAAAAGTGTGGGTCAAGGAAGTTATTCCCAAGATCAATATGTTTTGGTGGTTGGTTATCCATGATAAAATCCTTACTGTCAACAACCTTAATAAGAGAAATTTTCATATGGTGAACAAGTGTGTTTTGTGTGAAAAGGAGTCTGAAGATTCTTCACATCTTTTCCTCAACTGTCACTTTTTGGTTTATGTTACAAATACCCTTCTTAATCTTTTTGATATCAAGTGGGTATTTCCAGATTCCATTAAACAATTGTGGTCTCAATGGTCTAGTCCTTTCAAGATCCAAGGGTTAAAATATCGTAGACCTTCTCCATTATGCATCTAGCTTGGGAAATATGGAAAGAGAGAAACAAAATAATTTTTAAAGGAAAGAAGGAATCGGTAAAGAATGTTGGAATTCATTGTTTTAATGCTATTAATGCTAATTTATCTAACTTGGCTCCACTCAAGAAAACCATTCTTCAGAATGAGAGCCTTTTTTCTACGAATTGGGGTATAGGTTCTACTCAAACTAGCAATCAGTTCTAAATCCTAGACTCCAAGGTTGGGTGAAACCTAGCAAGGAGTGTATTAAGTTGAATTGTGATGGGGCCTCCAAAGGAAACCCCGACAGAGCTGGTTGTGGTGGGGTGTTTCGGGATTCTGAAGGTAGATTTATTCTTGGGTATTACTGCAATCTTGGCACACAAACAAATCATGTTGCTGAAGTTGTGGTGGTATTTTGGGGGTTTCTATAGCACATAAATATAGATTTGTTAGATTGGAAGTAGAAGGAGATTCAGAATATTATCAACAACATTACTGGTAGAGGTACCATTTCTACTTCTATTCAAAACTCTATTAAGAGCATAAAGGAAATGTCTATTTTATTTGAAACTATCACTTTTAAGCATATCTATAGAGAGGCTAATTCTGTGGCTGATTATTTCACTAACATGGGGGTTAATTGTCATGAGTTGACACTAATCAATGAAATTGAAGCTCTTGACACCAAGGTGCGAGCACACCTCCACAATGATTGATATGGACATGTTTCCAATTAATGTCAGATCACGGGGTGTTAAGGTCATGATGTGCATAAGCCGTATGAATAGTGTGAATTTATTATGGGATGATGAGAAGATTTGGGCTCGGATTCTCTCGTGTTATTTTAAGGCCATTACCATCGTTCGTGCTTGGAACAATGCTTTTATTGGGTTGGATTGTAGTTTTCTAATTATTCTGAAGCTTTGGTTTTTTGAGAACAAATGGGGGAGATCTTGTGAGGACGGAGCCTTCTGACTTGGAAGGGGTGAATCCAGAAGTGATGGAGGTGTTCAAGGGTAAAGGATTCTCATCCTTCCTCAAAAAATTTGAAGGCCACTATGAAAATCTTAGTAAATATTTTGCTAGAGCATGGAAAACTACTAAAAAAGGGGTTGTTGTGGAAATGAAAGGCATCCATATCAAGATCATTGTGGAATCGGTTGAAAAAGTGATGGGAGTGCCTATTGTTGGAAGGGAGGTTTATAAACCCAAGAAGGAGGCCATAGACGAACTAAAATTGTTTCTCAGAGGTAATGAAAAACTTACCCCTCACTTTGTTGGTTATCTCCATTCTACTCTTCCTAGGCCTTATGATGAGGTGGCTTTTACCCTAATTCAATTTCTCACTCTTGAGGGGCATCATAAGTGCATTTACGCCTATCATATGCCTATGCTTAATCATTTTTATCATGGCCATAGCTTTAGTTTCCTGTACTTCCTGTTTCACTCCCTGAATGCCTCCATAACCCAGTTTAAAAATAACAGAGTTGATGTCCCTATCCATCAAGGCTTCATCCTCACCCTTGTCAAAAGAGATGCTCTTGATGTTGATAAAACAAGTTCCCTTAAGCAAGCACATGAAAATGACTCCAATGATGACTCGGATACACATGAAGTTGAAGTGTCGAGGGAGGACAAGGATGCCACCGAAATAGATGCTACTTAGAATCTTTGTGAGCTTAAATCCAAGAAAGATCCTTGTCATTTAGTCAGATCCAAAGGGGAATCAAGTAAACAGGAAAACCAGGCTCCTGTTAATGTTCAACTGGAATAACAATTTGAGGCTATGGGACATGTGGGACCGGTGAAAGGTGAAAACCATCTGGCTAAGATGGATTTGGATATCAAAGAGTTGAAGGGTGATATGAGGCTCACCAAAATATTTGTGTAGTTTTTATTTAATGATTGACATAAGATGCAGGTGCAGAGTTGAAGATTTGGCTAAAAATGGAGGGGAGATTGAGTTGTTGAAAGCCAATGGTAGTTACCTCACTAACGAGGTTGATCACATTAGAGATATTTTAAATAGCTACATGGAATGGAGTGTGGTCACATGATAAAATATACTTTCAGATCATCTCGGACCTTGGTCAAATGAAAAATACATACAAGATGGTGGATGATCAGGGTAACTCCAAGAAAAGAAATAAGGAAGTTGAGGGGTGTGACCGGCATTCATTGGGAACCAACATTGAATCTTTGGCTAAAGAATGGGAGAAAGTACTTGATGGGCTTGAAAAATCCAAAAAGTAATCTCTGTGGGGGTGGCTGTTATTACTATGTTTTACTTTATTATGTTGTTAGTTTTTGGTAGTCTTATATAGTTGTTGTTTCTTCTATGTTTTTACTTGTTTTAATGCTCGGGATGGAGCTTGAACGGTATTATCGTTATATATGTTATATTTTTGGACTACTTTGTAATGTATCATCTACTCATATGGAGCTTTGACTTGTAAGGGGTAGGGTCCCCTCAACCCTGTTTTACCTTTAATCAATTTTTTATTTGAAAACGACTAACTACTTGAAACTAGCTCTTTCTCATGGGATCCTTTAATAGGGCATTTAGTAGTCACCTAACCGAAAATTTTTAAAATTGGGGAGGAAAATCACAAGTCCCGGGAGGTGACAACACACTGCGTTGTTCACTTGTCTCCTTCACTTCCATCTAAAGTAGTCATTCATCCACCTCTTAATGTCATCATCCATCTGCATCCTCCATCTAATCCACATATAGTTGCATCCTCTCATTCTTCAAAAGTTGCTACATTACCTCATTGGCTTCCTAAGCCCCTTGCTTCCACATTTCCTCTCACCACACCTTCTATTATTGGTTCCATTCCATCTAGCATCCAATTTGGAACTTATTCTCACAAAGTCGTTACTTCACATGCTCCATATATGCCTTGCAGCATCTTAATCTCTAGTAGATGAAATCCACTTTCTATTTCATTACCCTATGACGCACTCTCGTGCTATAGTTCACACTTGACTACATCAATGAACTTCTCCTTTCACAACTCATGCTTTGTGTTTAATGTCATATCCTTTCTAGCATCTCTTTGCACGTGAAAACCCATTTCCTGATGATGCATTCTTGTTCTATGGTTCATTCTTGACTGTTGAGGGGGAATTTATAAATGAACCTCATTCTCACACTAGGGGAATTTCTCATCTTTCCCCCCTCTTCATCATCATCACACGTGATTACAACCATTGTTTCACATTATCCCATCATACATATGCCAACACACCATTGATTTAACAAAAATGAATTATGCTAAACCCTAGAATAATGCGAGAGGCACATATAATAAATAATCGTGAAATATAAATTTGACACAAGCAATAAACTAATAAAAATTGAAACCCTAAGTGCAAGTGGGGGAACATAAGACTTATCTAATTTCATAATAAATCCTGAAGTATTTTGGACTAGAAAAATGATAAATAGGAGGAAGAAACTACCAGAATCGCACACAAAAAATCATGGAATTGTCGAACAATCTTAGACTAGGGCACCTGGACTAGGTTAGGGGCACGTGGGTGTTGGAGTATGCTTCTATGCACACCGTGATTTGTGAAATACCTCATAAAATTATTTTTGTTGTGTCACAAGGTTATTGTTGGTTGTCACCTTTGATCACCTGTATGTCGTTGGTTGATCACATAATTCACTTGTAACCTGTAAAGAGAGATATATCATGAAAAACCCCAAAACACATCAAATTTTAAAAAGAAAAAGATGTTAATCTGGATGCCAGAGATAACTCCCAAGGTTAATCATTTTCTCTGGCTTTTTCTTAAGGGAAATATTCTAACTAATGATAATCTTATCAGAAAAGGGTTCATTATGCCAAATATGTGTTGCCTTTGCAAGAATGAGGCTGAAGATGTGAAGCATCTATTGTTGCACTATGAATTCACTACTAAGTTATGGAGCTTAATCTTTCTAGATTTGATATGTGTTGGAATTTCCCTCATGATGTTTTGTAGGCTTGGACACAATGGGATCCTCCATATAAGCATTGCATGGCCAAAAGACTATGGAAGCTGATCTTTCCACACACCATCTAGAGAATTTGGAAAACCAGAAATGGATTCATCTTCAAGGACAGTATAAATCACTACAAAAACTGCTCAAGGATATTACTATTGTTGTCAAAGAAAATATAGAGAAATTTAGACCCCAAAAAAAAAATCCAAAGGAGGAGGAAGTTATACTATCAGCCTAGAATATAGATATTGAGATCTACAGAGAAAAGATAATGCTAGCATTAACAGGTATTTAGTTCATTGGATACCACCCCAATCTATGGTTTAAGCTCAATTTTTATGGAGCTTAGAAGGGAAACCCATGAGCTAGTAGAGGATGTGGAATAATCAGGGACCACAAAGGATGTATAATTGTTGCTTATGCTGGAAGCATGGGACATCAATCCAATCATTATGTTGAAGCTTTATTGGCATTCCGGGAATCAACCCGGTTAAGGAATGTAACATCTCTAACATCATCATAGAAGGAGACTCCATGAATATCATTAATCACTTGAATAAGTTGAACCCGCCCAATTGGACAATAAAAGACTTTATTATTGAGGCCATTAACATTTGCAATTCCTTTAATAATTAAAAAATTTCACATTCTTATAGGGAGGGGAATAAGGTAGTGGACACTCTAGCTAATTATGGTGTACTCAATCAACAATTACAATTTTGGTACAATCATGAGGAGTTACCTAATAATGTACAAAGTGCTATTTACAATGATCAACATAGCAATGAAACAAAAGCATAAAGGTGAGGTGTCCTTCACACATGTGAAGGAAAGGATAATTATAACAATGGTTTATCAAAGATACTATCCAATTACCCTTGCATTAAGCCACATACTTTCTGGGTGGGTGATAAGGTTGATAAGAAGCGGTTTATAAGCACTTTTATCACCATTATTAAGAAGAATAGAAAAATAAGCAATTTCAAAGACAAAATGGGAGGTGCACCGTGTCAAGTAGAGCCAACATGCAACCCATCATGGAAGGAGAAGGAGGAGCTATGGAGATATCTATAGATACGAGGGGTTGCTAATTTGATTGAGCAGATTAACAAGTATGACCAACACATTTCCTTGCAGTTTGCTAAGGGATGGAAAGACATGACCGTGACATACGAGGACATGTCATTCATAGTCATAGAAGATTTAATTGCTTTGAGGTAATCGAGATGGATATGGAGGGGAATCATTCCTTGAAGAGAGGGATTGATAAATATAAAGAAACTAAGAAGTTTCTTGAGGAAGATGAAGAGCTCAAATTTGTCAATGTTGGAGTTAAAGTGGCTTCTATTCGCACCCTTTTGATGAAATAGCCAAAATGATGGTGAGATACGTCACCTTGGAAGGTAGATATATCACTGTTCCTTTGAAGCACCTTGTTTTTCTCAACCATTTCAGGAGAAATTTCAAATTTTTCTTTCCACATTTCATTTTAAACTCTTTGGAACAATCCATTTTGGAGGTTTAGAAACACTCAAGGGCCCTTCGCTGCATCAAGGGATCATCTTTTTAGTTCAAAGCATTGTCACCTTCAAACCCCTTATGTTTCTTATAACCCTAGCCCTAGCCCTAGCCCTCTCCCTCAAGCTTCTATGCCTATACCTACCAACCCAATGGGGTATAGGAAGTTCCAGTAAAAGAACCCCTTTTACTCCTCCAATCCCCTTCCCCACCAAAGAGAGTTCTTCACAACAGAAAAAATAAAGAGCTTGAAGTTGTCCAAGGCTTGTTGTCTATGAGGGAGCCAAAGAAAGGATATTTGGAGAAGAGAATTGAGAATTTGGAGAAGGAAATTGGAGCTCTAAAGGGAGAGGTAAGACAACTATCCAAGAAGGAGGGGAAAAGGAAACTAGATGAGAGACCGGTCTGGAAGACAATCAGATTACAAAGATCTACAAGAAGCTTCATTCCCTAGACACCAAGATACATGGAGTTAGATACATACAAGATGATACCCTCTCAACTTTTAAAGAAGTTATTAAATTTATGGAAACCGAAGTCAAGAATGTTTGTATGCTAAGCAACATTTTTAAGAATATTTGGAAGGATGGGCCAGTTCGAGACCAAGTCTTTAGTCAAGTGGACAAGACTGATCCTTCACAAGTTACAACATTGGTGTTATTCACTACCTTTCAAGAGATGAAGAAAACAATTGAAAAGGCATTCAAGTGAAGAGGATCCCACATTGTCTCAAAATTTGGCATCTAATCTTGTTACTAAGTTGTTGTTTTATCAATGTTTTTTTGTTGTTTTTATACTATTTCGTAGATCGTGGTACTTTTCTTGGTAGACTGTTTATCTGCTATTGGGATTTTTGTAAAATCCTGATTTTGATCACTTTTTGTTTTGGTAAAATTGTAGAATCCACTTTTGAGCCTTTTTGTACAAGGGTATAGTCCCTTTCAAAAACTATTTACCAATAATAATAATTAAAAAAAAGATACAAATGGGGAGTCAAACCGACCTCAGCGAGTCCCGAAACAGTGAAATTACGACCGAGCACTACACTACATCTCGGACTCCAAGTAGTTTTGTGTGTGTGTGTGTGTAGAATCGTGGCCTAGAAAGCTCTTGTGCAAGATGCACTTGATAACGAGCAATATCTAGATGTAGAAATGTAGATAGATGGGTGGATTGTAAAATGAACTTCCCCTCCTATGTGTGTATGCAAAACATGTAGTCCCTTATCCCTTGAATGAAGTTAAATGAATGCCTTTATGATCTTAGAATGCCTTTGGATGTAACCTTAGGTGATGATAATAAATGCTTAGAGTTTGTTCCTTTATTATGATCACATAGCTTTGTATTTATATGATTCCCTTGTTTCAATTTTGTAATTAAAAACTAAAAGGCCGACCCATAAGAAAACAAGATGCCCAAAAGATAAAAGAGGCAAGTAAGAAATAAAGAGTTTGGGAACCCGAGAGGGGATGAGGGCACCTAGGCACCGGTGCCTAGAGTTGTAAAAGATAAGTAAGTGAAATTTAGATGGGCAATAGGGTGTGTAAGACCCAAAAAAAATAAACCATAAAGATAGAAAAGAGGTCAAAGATAGATGTCGATAACTAGTTTTCTCGCTTAGGAATCATATGAATAGTAGTATGTGATTATGACCTAGAAATGTACCCAAGTGCATGATTTAGTGTCTATATTTTCCCCCACTTTATGTTGTTAAGTGAATACTCGATAACATAAAGTAGATAAGAGATGTGTACCTGATAACCATGTAGATTGATGGCGAAAGTGTGCCGAAGAGACAAGAAAAAGTGTGGAGTGATAAAAATGAAGTGTGGAAGCTAAGGAAGAGGAAGTGACCCTAGGGGTGAAGCGTATGTGTTGTGCCATGTTTGTACCTATTATCATTGTCGCTTGATAAAGGGTTGCTTCTTGTTGCGTATTAAGGGCGAGCCCGCAAAGAAGAGAGAAAGAGTAGTCAAAGTCACATGTTATGAAAAATCTATAAAAACATGTAAAAGTATGGAAAAATGTGAAAAATACTGAAAGTAACATGTGCACCTTATTCGTGACAAGTGAAAAGGATAGAAAATGTCCTAAAAATTCTATAGAAGAATGATTTTTTGGGCGATCTCACGCCAATAACGAGTTTTTTGCGTGATCTCACTCCAAGAGTGAGTTTTTGGGTGATCTCACACCACAATGAAGAGTGTTGGGGAGAAAGGTCTAGTGTTATTCTCCATCCTTGACTGCTTCTCGATTTATACACCACTACAAATGGTGTGATCCTACTTTGTTCCGTGTTCGATCCAGTTTGATCCAAGTAGAAAAATGAGATAGAATGCATTCTGATTATTGGAGGACAAAGTGCCTATGTTGTGAAAATAGATTTGTGAAATGTTGAAAATTGCACTGATATGAGAAAGTAACTGTAATTACCCCATGGTCATAGGCGCCCAAGAAAGGTTAGGAGTTCTTAGGTGCTAGTGGTTGTATCTGGGCGTTGGTGTCTGTGTTGTACATAGGACCCAAGTCAGAATATGGGTCATTTTGTGTCTATAACTCTATTATGATTATGTGCTAAAATGTATTGTGTTGTGGATCTGTACGACTATATGGGGTGTTGATTCACCTAATATATTCCCCCTTGTTTAGGGTGTATACGACGTCACTAGGAGGATGGGGCACAAAGGAGAGGACTAAATGCTAAATTGAAAGCGATACCAAGGCACATGCAAATAAATTGGCTAGAAACATGTGTTAATGTAATCAAGAAAAATACACATATAGAAGAAAAAGTGTAATCTAACAAGCAAGAAGACAATGTAGACTGCAAAAAGTGGGTTTCAAACATGGGACTTTTCTCACAATGCCGCAAGACAATTGGGGCCAAAGAAGATTAAAAAAATGCAAGCAATGAACATACAAGACATAGGGCAAAGCCCAAAAATAATGACAAACAATGGAAAATAGTGACAAGCAATGTAGCAGATAACCATGGTAGTAAATAGTTCCTGTAAATTAAATGTTGTACATGGAGCACCTATTAGTATGTTACAAAGATAAAAAGTATGTCAAGTCGGTATATATTGATAGAGAAGTGTGCTAGTAAGAATATGAAGTAGTATAAAATGAGGAAATAACACTTGTAGTGTGTACAAAATTAGATACCGCAAGGAACCTTGGTGGGATTGGTAAAAGTTACTGAGTGCAACATCCATATTGTGTGTAAATATATGTAGAAACTTTACATTCAAAACTAGAAAACAAGTGAACATGCATGTGTGTATGGTAAAGATAATGACATACTAAGTATTTGTCCAACATAGTAAGAAAAGTGTACATGTAACTAGTATAAGAAAGTAAGAGTATGTGCAACCAAGATATAAAGTATGTTGTAAATGTGAAGTGAGTGTGATAAGATCAATGTGCCCCGAGTGTATGTGGATGAATATGAGATGAGGCTCATTTATAAATTCCCCCTCAATAGCTAAGAATGAACCATAGAACAAGAGCGCATCATCGGGAAATGGTTTGAAATTGTGTACTAGAAGATAGATCAATGAAGTATAGAGCATGAGAAGTGTGAATGTGGTGAGGTTCATTTCAGATTGAGACCCTTAACAGTCGAGTATGAACTTTGGAACTAGAGTTCTTCATAGGGTAGTACGATGTGTGAAAATCAAAAGCTATAATGATGTAGTGTGAAACACGTAACATGCGAGGTTCATAGATATAGTATGCGCTCAAGAATCAAGTGTGAACCTTAGCACGAGAGTGCATCATAGGGTAATGATGATACAAGTGTGTATCAAATTGTGTAAGATTGCCTAAAAATATAAAGTATCAAGCACAAAGTGTAATGTGTATGTGTAAAGATTAGAAAGAATTGATATTGATTAAAGGGGGAAGAAGGTGTGATGTCCCCAAAGTGCACAAGATATGGAGATCTAGTCGATGATGCTAAGGGGATAAATGTAAGGAATAGTTTTCTTGACAAAAGTGATTGGCTTCTAAAGTGATGATTTGAGAGGGGCCTTGAATTGTGGAAGTCGAAAGAGGCCATCTAGAGTTTGTTGGTCTTGCTTAGTGAGTGGTTGCTTATTTAGGATTGGTAACACCGTAGAAGACTTGAGAGGAGGAGGTGATGGGGAACAAACCTTGAGAGGTGATTGCTTAGTTAGAGTAGGTTGTATAGGAAACACTTGAGTGATTGAGGGAGGAACATTAGAAGTGATGGCATGATGCTCATTGGTCCTAGAAGGAGAATATTTAGGAGCCCATTTGGATGCGTCGTTTAGAGATGGGCATGTCACGAATGTTGTACACCAAATGAAATAAAACCTCGACGCTTCAATATGTTTGATTCTTCGTTGTAAAACATGGAAATCATTGTCATTATGTCCATTGATTTGATGATAAACACAAAATTGGAGACCTTGATATTTGACTAGTCGATAAGGAAGATAATAACGAGTAGTTAGCAAATTTTTCAATTGATGACTAAGGCACTCAGTAAGAATGTCATGTTTCTTAGAATTGTGATCAAACAAGAGAGGTTCCAGTAGTGGGAAGACTCGATGTTCACTTATATGAGCACATGTAGAAGACATAAAAGTAGGATGAGGAGAATGAGATGTGGAAGGAGAAATGGCATTAGCCTGAGAAGCATCCTTGAGATGTTGAATTTCAGATTTAAGAGATGTAATCATTGATTCCATAGCTTGAATTTTGTCTTGAAATAAAGAATGCAAAGCTTGAATTGACTCTAATATGGGCTGATTGGATGGAGGATAACAAAGGCTAGGATCGTCAAAGAGACGATTGAAAATGGTGCTTAGTTGAGCGGGTGACATATCTTTGGGGAGAAACATGGTGTCTAGGGATTTTTGAAGAACCTCTTTGCAAGGTGAATGCATTTGAAGTAATTCAGACAAAGAGATTTGATGAACCTTAGGATCCATGATAGAAAATATGATGTGCCAAAGAAAGATCCGAATGATTGATCACGAGTGGGGTTCACCAAATGTTTTTAAAAAATAGAATTATGCTAAACCCTAAAATATTGCAGAGTCACATACAATAAATAATTAGTGAAATACAGATTTGACACGAGCAATAAGCTAATAAAAATTGAAACCGTAAGTGCTAGAGGGGGAACATAAGACTTATCTAATTTTGTAATAAATTCAAGTATTTTGGATTGGAAAGCTGATAAACAAGAGGAAGAAATTGTCGTAACCACACACAAAAAAATCTTAGAATTGTCGAACAATCTGGGTGGGTCGGGGCACTAGAGTTTGCTTTTGGGTGCTTGTGATCGTGAAATACCTCATAAAATTATTTTTGATGTGTCGCAAGTTTGTCGCTGGTTTTCACCTTTGATCCTTGTATGTCGTTGGTTAATCGCAAAATTCTCCTGTAACCCGCAAAGAGAGAGATATCATGTAAACAAAACACATCAAATCCTAAAAAAAAAAAATGCAAATAGGAGTTAGAATGACCCCAACAGTCACCGACATAGTGATCTTACGACCGAGCAACCGCACTACATCTCGTAATCCATGTAGTTTTGTGTATGTGTGTAGAATCGTGCCCTAAGAAGCTCTTATGCAAGATGCACTTGATAATGAGCAATAACTAAATATAGCGATGTAGATAGATGCGTGGATGGAAAAATGAAATTCCCATCCTATGAGTGTATGCAAAAAAATGTAGTTGTTTGTCCCTTAAATGAAACTAAATGAATGTTTTGATTATCTTAGAATTCCTCTATATGAAACCTTAGGTGATCATAATAAATGCTTAGAGCTTGGTCCTTTATTATGATCACATAGATTTGTATCTATATGATTCCCTTGTTTGAATTTTGTAATTAACAACTAAAAGTTTGACCCATAAGAAAAAAAGATGCCAAAAAGATAAAAGAGGCCCAAAAGAGGCGAGTAAGATATAAAGAGGTCGGGGGTGCTCAAGGGGGATGAGGGCGCCGGACACCGGTGTCCTAGATGGGCAACAGTGCCTCAGAGTCATAAAATATAAGTAAGTAAAATACCAACTAGGCAAGAGTAGGGTGTGTAAGACCAAAGAGGAAACCAAAAATATAGAAAAAGAGTCCAAAGAAAGATGTCAATTGATAGTTTTCTCGCTTATGAATCATATGAGTAGTAGTATGTGATTAAGACCTAGAAATGTAACCAAGTGCATGATTTAGTGTCTAGAATCATTATTCTATTCTCTTAACATTTCTCTTTCACATTATCTATTATATTAGATCACATACATCTATTTCTATTCATGACATATTATGCTCTTCATTCTTATTCAACTAAAAATCCTATTCTAATCATTACTTATCTATTTATTTCCACATCATCATGCATTTCAAATCAAAACAACCATTTCAAATAGTACATATCAACCCAAAGCACAAACAACAATCATCACATCATATACCAATGCACATCAACAACACATATGATATCAATATATATATATATATATATATATATATATATATATATATATATATATATATATATATATATATATATATATATATATATGTCGTCCAAAAACCATAAGTTACAAAATACAATCATGGGGAAAGCCCCATGCATTGATACACCATCTACAATACATCATACATTATCCTTATTATCACTATATATATACAATAGTGGGAGCTCTAGAACTAGAAGCTTCGCCGCTCAATCTACACCGTGATATCGACCTTTATGTCTATCCAAGTCGACTCCATAATATAGCAATCTCGGTCATCTTCTTTGTGAATTGGCCCTATAGCTCAACATATTTAGCAAACACATCCTAGGCTAGGGCTCCTCCTCCTATAGCTTGTCTAGCTCACTTAGTCTCTGCGAGTCTCATTGCGCTCGCTCAATAACATGGTACATGTGGCTACCTGCTATAGCCACCGGATCAAACAAATGGGCATGCTCTCCCGCAATAACATCAACTCTCTCTAGCATACCACCTCCCACAAGCACATCTGGAGGCATGTTCTATGTCAACGTGCGTATCGATGAATCTACAATCAATGACTAATAGGAATCACTTGCATTCACAAAAACCACCATTAGTCACTACACACACCTTCGCAATATCTAATAAATAAACAACAACTAACAAATAACAATGCACAATACTTACATTCTACTCTCGCAACCACTACACCATCTACATCGGGGAAGGTGCATGCCCCTCTACTCCTCCAAATACATGACCACCATTTGCATCCACCACTATTGGAAATAACAACACCCATCAATGTGTCATCCACCACTCACTATAGGCTTGGGTACACCCCACATCGTCAACTTGTATAGGCTCTATAGCCGCATCTACCTCATCTCGCACCAGGATACACTATGCTCATGTTAGGCCTGACATTGCCCCTACTCGGTGACCGCTCTAGTAGATCTCAACCATATATATGGCTCCAGGGGCACATCTTGGGCCATGCCAAACTATCTAGATACTCACTCACCCTGGAACAACTCTGTCACCCCTGGGAAGCAATCCTATAACCACATGGTGCGCCAAATGCACCGCAACTCTACAACATCCTCCAACCAACCTCTGTAGTCTCTATATGGTCTCCATATAGTGGCACCAAGGCCCATCTGATCTAACATTGACCTATAGGTGGTCGTATCCATCCTCCTACTACGAGTGCCTACCCACCTCACTGCAAATATCTTGGGTCTAGCCCAATTGGCCCATGGCCCTTTGAGTGGCCTCAATATCACAATATGCTCATAGGCCCATACGTGCAACAAAGTAGTGGCTCCTACTCCACCTCCATGACAATCCTGAGTCAATCTATATAAATATCTATATAAATGGGCCAATACACAAAGACACCCATGTGTACCTAGTCCTATGCTCCTCCATCTAACAACAAATAACATGCTTCTTGTACAATATCCCAAATCCACCACCCTCCACTGCTACCGATGACGCTAGAATCACTGCGATAAAATTCCACAATTTTGAACACTCGATCTCAATATCACATCTAAACTGATATGAGTCTTTGCATGCACTCCTGTTCTTGTGAAATACCACCTCGTTTCCCTCATATGACTAGAAGCATTCACTATAGTCATCACTTGTACTCTCTCTCCTACAATAGGAAACCTTAATATTATGTATACATCCTCTAATGCCACTGTCATCTCACTAGTCGGAAACCAAAATATTCGTGTATCTACGCACCATATATTACACAAAGTAGTCAACATAGACATATTATGTGGTACTTCCCCCAATCTAACAATGTTCCACAGGATGGTCCGGTCAATATATCCCACTGTGTTTGACAAGCTTAACATAAGCAATGTACTCAAATGATAGCCCACTCAAACCTGTCTCGAGTGCATATCCCTCTGCACAACACAAAAAGCACAAAAATTCTTCCATTACTCCACCATACATATTGCAAAAATCACTTATCATAGCATCAAAATGATCAGATTATTAGCAGTTCACAATACAATGCCCAATCCTTGCTTTGGGATGTCAGCGCCTCGGAGTAGGTCACGGGAACCTAGACATAGGTCACTAGCACCTGTAACTGGGCGATAGTGTCCGCAGAGACAAAAACGCCCTACACGCTTCTGCCCAGGTAAGAAATATCAAAAAATAAAAAAGAAAAAGAAAATTTTTCTAAACTCGATGAAAACATACATATTTGACAAAATTTTCCACAAATAATCACACTTACCAACTCATCTGGTTGTGTGAAGCCACTACGCCTATACTCTCTCAAATCTAGTCAAACTCGTTGCTCTAACATGTGGCATCCTCACAACTCAAAGATCCAAATCTCAATCGTCTCAGTACAAATGAAATACTATTCACTTTTCACTATTACTATATATAGTAATTCCAATTTTTCATATACTATAGTTACTATTTACAATCATCCTTACAACTAATACATGACACACAATTTTGCTCATATCTTGAGCCTCATAACTTTGTTTGTCTCACTTGTTTGTGCCATACATATCATAATTTCCTCTAGCACCATACCATACAAATTTCAACATCTCATATTCACATCTAACACATGTACTAATCCACATCTACTCATACTTTGACAATATTATTTCATACTTTTTCTCATTTACTATTACAACATCTTATATGTCTTTCTTTCAACTCAGTGCTCATTTCTCGCCCTTCACCCTTTCGCTAAAAGGGGGCATACAATCAATATCATCCCATAATCCCTCTCAAGTTACAATACAATCAATCAACACTCCTAACATATTACTATCACAATTTGCTCTGATCTCATTCGAATAAAGGAACAATCATTCTATATTATAATCAATACTTTCTACTATTTCAAATATATTCCCCCAAATGACCTAATCTGGGGGAAAATAACAAAAACCTCTCCATGAGTAATTTACTAAGTACACAATCTCAAAACAATCTTATATCATTCAAAGCAAATCAATCAATCGGTTCAATAAGCATACTTTATTATCTCTCCCAGATGACCTAACTTGGGAGCTACATTACATTACTATCACTTCCAAATGACCTAACTTGGAAGCCATCTAGCATTATTCAAATCAAAACACCCGTTACTATAGGAGTGGGGGCAATGAGATGTCATTTCCTTTCCTATACTACTCCTATATGGGTTCTTCAATAAGAATAAACACTTTTTCAAACGGAACTAAATTTGGTCTCTATCTATCTGCAATGGTTGGAAATTTTGGGGATGCAGTCATGGATGGAGGGTAAAGCTAGACCTATCTCCCCAACACTCTTCATCTTATAAAGAAGACGCCCAAATCCTCCCATTTACAAACAAAATTGGGTTGGGAATTAATCACTCCCTACCTCTTCAATCTCCTTTGACAACAATTCAAAATATCCAAAGTCTCCAAATCATTTCAACTATTTCTCCAAGTGCTCCTTATGATGGTTTGTTATCTCCACTTACACCACATGGGTTAAAGCGTTGATCCATGGTTCACCACGCTACAAGTTTCTACATTCTACATACACTTTGCAACATGGCTTCTCTGGACTCTATATAGGTATGTTCCTTACTTCATTTACACTACTTGAATTTCATTCAAATAACATAAAGGGGGGGAAATGTAGACACAAAATCACGCACATACTACTATTTTACTATGTCGTAAAGTATGTTGTTATATGCATGGATCTTAAGTAAGAAACCTATTCATCGGTGGCATAATTCCTTTTCCATTTGCTTGTTTTGATTGATTTCTATTGTATTTCTCTCCTACATCTGTCATTTCGTACCTAGCTCCGGTCATTTCACAAGGATCCCTGTCTATTAGTATTTTCACATTTGTCATCATTTGTTCCAGGACACTAGCGCCTGTGCACCCCTATCCATTCAGGCAATTGCTTTCCTCTTTGTTATTTTAAAACTTTTTGACATTTATGGTTGGCCTTTCTAAGTTTTCTTATCCTTATCCTAAGATCATAGTCGGCCTTTCGGGTCACTAGTGTCGAAATTCAAACAAGAGATCCATATATATACACAAAATACACTCTATTATTCTGCTTGGAAATTCTAAGGGGCAATCAGATCTATATATTATCTCTACCGTCAAAGGGACTACATTTTTAGGCTGCATACACTGCATAGGAAGGAGAAATTCTCAATTCCATATCACACATTTACATCTTATATAGCTATAAGCTTGCTATCTTGTTGTCATCGCAAGGGAAACATAGGGACACTATTTCACACACAAGAACAAAAAGAACTACATGGAGTCTGGAATGTAGTGCAACGCTCGGTCATAAGTTCACTCTTTGGGTGACCGTTGGGGTTAGTCCGACTTCACATATTACATTTTTCATTCCGATTTGATGTGTTTGTGAGCTTGTGCAAGTAGCTAGGGTTTGTTTTGCAAGTTACAGGTACCCTTGGCGATCAAAGAGTGAATATCAATTGACTGACAAGAAATGATAGGAAAACCCTAGCAACACAAAAGAAAGTAGATTCTGACCTTCTACATAGTCACCAGGGCCTAGACACCCATTTATAGTACCAAGTGCCCATGTCCAACATCATTCTCATGATCCCGATCTTACAGAGAGAAGTTGTGACATTGTTCCAATCTTGTTCAACACTTTACACTGCTCAGATCAATTCCTGATTGCATAGGATTCAACTAAGTCATCTCTCTCTACTATTTACTTATATTTTTGTATTGTTTGAGTGCTTAAAATTTGTATATCTACTGTATTTTATCATATCAGTTACCCCGCAATTAGATTTAATTCTATTTTTATTAAATCAGACATACACAAACAAAGAAACTCACTCGCATGTAAGACAAATTGATAGACAACAATGTCATACTAATCCTACGTATTACTAGACCAACATCAAATTCCCAGGCTCAAAGATGTCTAACAATGTGGAAACAATTTCCAATACAACTAGCATGTGCATAAACAATACATAGATCCCAAGGCCTCACAATGGAAGGACTTGCATTTAACCCGGCTGGTGTCACACAACATGGACTAACATACACAACACTATCCTGAGTTACAAATATTGAGTCTTTGTACTTACTAACACCATTGAAAATGAAGAATTTTAAGGTGAGAAAAGAGATAACAACAGAGATGATGCGTCTCACAGAAAATTCGAGATGGCAATTGCAAAATGATTTGCAAACAATTATATCCCAATCTGAGCTCCTCATTGCATCTTTGAACACAAGAAGCCTCAAAGCACATGCTGAAGACATACTCAATGACTATGATTTAATGCAAGTAGACATACTATGTTTGCAAGAAACACATACCCCACCAACAAAAACACACACTACAACAACATTTCAATTGCATTTCTATGCAACACGTACATGGAATAATGGTTTGCATAAAAACATATTTCAACTCCAAGAACAATTGAATACATAACAAAGAAGGTAGAAGCGTTGCTTGTAACCATTAGCATTCATAACCAAGAAATATCCATAGTAAAATTTTATGCAGCACCAACTGCATCTATTTCAGATATTCTTTGTGCAATTGACAAAGCCTTGGCAGATACACAAACAGAAACAACATGCACATAATAGGTGATTTCAATATTGACATCAACAAGAAAACAAAAAGCGGGACAATGCTCAGACATCATATGCGAACTTGCCAAATGCACTTCATGATACAAAACAAAGATTCAACTTCTAAACCAATTATCGAACACATATGGTCCAAAACAAATCCTCAAAGACATCTCATTGTTAGAACATATACATATTGGAGTGACCATGATACAATATACTTTGAATTATCCAATTTCCATTAAATCAAAATGCAAAAACTACTCAATGTAAATAATACCTTTTACAATACGCTTCTCTCCAACAAAGCTATACACCATTATGAGGTATGCAATAATAACATCCAGAAAGTACACTTGTAATCAATTCTATTCTTGTGCTTCTTATGTAACAAATTTACACCTTTTGTTCATTTATAACAACTAAAAAAATTGTTTTCATTTTACACTAGACACTTTGTTGTCACATGAACCATGAAAAGAGCCATTCAAAGCATACGAGGTCAAGACGATGACAAGAATCAACCAAAAAGGTATGTACAAAACAAACTACATCAACTTTATATATGATTTCATTGACATACGCTGAAATATTCTACATTCTTTGCAGGCAAGCAACATCAACTCCATCCCTCACATCCATTGATGACCTTAACAGTTTCACAATTGGCAACATTTTCCAAGGCGATGTGCTCGTGGTGTATAAAACTACTGTGCAAAAAGATCAGGGAAAACAACTCCTACGAGCAGATCTTACTGATGAGAAAGCTGAACTGACAGTTACTCTAAATGTTGCCCACAAATTTATCCCAATGCATGAAGACAAAGTTGTGGCTGGAAAAGGGATACGAATCACAAATTTCAGCATTGCGCCTAAAACCAGTTATGACCGTGGAGACTGTGATGTGATCTTACTCCTCAATGAATCCAACACCATAGAAAGCACTCCGCCGCTTTCAATAGAATATAAATTCATTCCAAACATGACTATCAAGCAATTGTTAAACAATACAGAGCCATATGCAGTTGGAACAATTGTTGCAATTGTAACCTCTACTAAACAGATTGGCCTCCAACTTATCCTAGAAATTAAAGATTGGTCGACAAAAGAAGACACAACAAACAAGAAACAACGTGCACATAATAGGTGATTTCAATATTGACATCATCAAGAAAACAACAAACAAAACAACACTCAGACATCATATGTGAACTCACCAAATGCACTTCATGATACAAAACCAAGATTCAACTTCAAAACCAATTATCGACCACATATGGTCTAAAACAAATCCTCAAAGGCATTGCATTGTTAGAACAAATACATATTGGAGTGACCATGATATATTATACTTTTCATTATCTAATTTCTATTAAATCAAAATGCAAATACTACTCAATGTAAATAATACCTAAATTACAATATGCTTCTCTCCAACAAAGCTAAACACCATTACAAGGTATGCAATATTAACATCCAAAAGTACAATTATAATCAATTCAATACTAGTGCTTCTTGTGTAAAAAATTTACACTTTTTGTTCATTTATAACAACTAACAAAATTGTTTTCATTTTACACTATACACTTTGTTGTCACAGAACCATGAAAAGAGCCATTCAAAGCATACAAGGTCAAGAAGATGACAAGAATCAACCAAAAAGGTATGTACAAAACAAACTACGTCAACTTTATAAATGAATTCATTGACATATGTTGAAATATACTACATTCTTTGTAGGAAAGCAACATCAACTCCATCCCTCACATCCATTGATGACCTTAACAGTTTTACAATTGGCAACATTTTCCTAGAGACGTGCATGTGGTGTATAAAACAAACCTTTCGCACGTGCAAATCTAATCGATGAGAAAGATGAAATGACAACTAATCTAAATGTTGCCCATAAATTTATCCCCATGTATGAAGAAAAGAATTTGGCTGGAAAGGGAATATGAATCACAAATTTCAACATTGCCTAAAACCAGTTATGACCGTGGAGACTGTGATGTGATCTTACTCCTCAATGAATCCAACACCATAGAAAGCACTCCGCCGCTTTCAATAGAATATAAATTCATTCCAAACACGACTGTCAAGAAATTGTTAAACAATATTGAACCATACACAATTGTGACATATGCTAAAAAATTGGCCTCCAACTTATCCTAGAAATTAAAGACGGGCCAACAGAAGAAGACACAACAAGGGTAAACTCCTAGTATTCCACAAACTTCATATTCTACATGCTCTTCATTGCATAATACTAAACATTTTCTTCTCTAATTGCAGCTATACCTATTTGGAACATTTGAACCTCTATTTACAGCAATAGAGGAACAACTACAAAAACAAAAACACACATTTTATCTGTTCAAAAATGTTGCAAGGCATGGTGGAAATGATAATGACAAAGCCTTGAAGACTACTCAATCGACATTCATCACGCCCTTGAGGATGGAAAAAGCACTACAAGACTTAAAAGAAATGTTAAACACAACTATTGAGGTGAGTTCTATATGAGCAATAAATAACAGTTTTAACAATTGAATTGCTATATCCTTCTCATCATTCTTCAATAACAATTTTAAGAATTGAAAGCATATATCCTTTTTCATGATTGTTCAACAATGAGCTTATATAGAAAAGAGTTTCCATATACTTGCACTCGCTAAGCATGTTAACATTTGTATGGCTAACTATTTTAACGAATTCTCTTTTTCGGTCTTTTCTTTCAACTCTTCCACCTCTACATTGCTCATTTCCAAGGGTACATTGACTATCACCAACATCTACTCCATACCATTTGAGATCATTTGCAATAAATGTGGCTCATCACTGGAAACCTTCCAAACAATAGACAAACAACTTTTGCAATGCCACTTCTGCCAACAACAATGTCCTTATAGCTTCAAACACCGGCTAATTTGCAACCTCAAATCTAGCAAAAACAAAAATATCCAATGCATACTAACCGGTGAACCACTGCAAATGTTGCTTCCTGCACTGACAAGGGTTTCACATGAGGAATACTTTAAGAATAAGACTGCTGTCATTTATTTGCTGCGGGGATTTCAAGCAACAGGGACATTCACTCTGAACCAGACAAATGCCATTATGGGGCTCCAACTGGAAAACAACTAAGGTGACTCTTTCAACTACTCTTTCCGTCATGTTAGCTTCCTATATTTTTCTCCAATTTCAAATTCTTGACACTCATACTATTTTCTTGGTTTTTCCAAGAAACACAACAAACTAGCCGACATATTAGAGAAAATCTACTACTCCAACAAACCACCCATTGTATAGAACCATAATATTTTGAACTTTGCATGTACCTCTTCCAAATGTTGTCAGATTTTGAAATCATACAGTGTTGTATATTGTTTACATCCTACATATTTAATTTGCCTTTGTACTTCCCATATTACGTAACTGCATCATCGTTGTATTAAATTATAGGCTCAGAAGAACTCACGTATCTAGGAAATTTTTGTATTGTATTGTATTGTATTGATCACGACTATTTTTTGCTATTATATTTAAATCTAAGTTGAAGTAAACAAAAATTTGGTATATACTTTTGGTCAAACTTCTCTCGCTTTCGTATTGTATAGATTAAACATATCTTGTTGTGTGAGAAATGATGGAGGAGTTTTTTGGTCTTGATTAGTAGAGCTTTGCAATAAATAGTTTCACATAATTATTTCCGTTGTTCTAAGCATTTGTATTAACTTGTGCTTTGGCATGAAATGGTTTACTTAATCGATATTGATGGTTTTGAAGGTAGCATAGACTAAGACTACTTAAAAGACTCGTAGAACATTCATGGTAATGTAAACAATAAACTATATTCTACGTAAAACATGTCCGACTTGCTTTTCTTCTTCCAAAGACTACAATACTTGCTTTTGTTATGAACAATTAAGTTATTCTTAAACGCATATTTGGGGCATATGCTTTCTCATGCCTATAATGGTTAACCTCACTCATCTCTTATCCATGAGAATTTTGGAGTATATATCCTTGTATTTTCAAATGTATTTTATGAAGTGAAGCTTCTATAATTGTTTAAAAGTACTAGCTTGTACAAAATTTGTGGGGGCTTATATATTTGCATATATATCTTGTTAACTTTTAATGTTAAGATTATAATAAAGACTTGCAAAATCGTTATTGTTGATTGTCGCAATAGAGTTAACTTTAAGAGGGTTGAAAGCATTGCGTCAGGCGCGTAAGAAAATACATTTGACCCATCTTCAATTTTTCCTTGTGAGAAAGGGTTGGTATTTTCTGCGTAATGTAAAATGAATCAACGACACACCATATGTTGAGGGTAGTTTTCCATATTTTCTCCAGATTCATAGATTTCCATATTTTCTTCTCTTTTTTGAAAGGAACAATGCAGGACCAATGGAGATAAATTTTATGTATTAAAATTTTACTTTATAATCTTGAACCTTTCCTTTTAATTCTCGCTCTCTACAACCATTAATGCATCTTAAATTCTATACACAC
The DNA here is from genome assembly GCA_018340775.1 of Taxus wallichiana var. yunnanensis. Classification (NCBI taxonomy): domain Eukaryota; kingdom Viridiplantae; phylum Streptophyta; class Pinopsida; order Cupressales; family Taxaceae; genus Taxus; species Taxus wallichiana. The sequence continues at coordinate 506,164,999 of CM031241.1, read as the reverse complement.
TTTTAATACAAAATTCAACTTTCTTAATTTATTTCTTTTGTTTGTGACTTCGGGCATATGGAAAGTGGCATTTTCTTTGGATAGGAAATATTCAATGTCTAGGCATTGCAACATTTTTTTGCAGAGATTAACATATATAATGCTCTCAATTCATGTCTTTACCGTGAAACCAACAAGCCCTTCTACAACATGCAACTTGGATGGCAAGAATCGCAGACTATTGTTTCAAGCTATAGATAGGATGACGATTAAGGATAATTATCCAATACCAAAATTGAGGTTTAAGGATAATTATCCAATACCAAAATTAAAATCAGAAATATGGTTTATTCAAAGCGCAGAAGTTTAAGGGAGAGGAGCCAATCCTTGAGCATGAACCAATACATGTTAGGGTAGATGAAAATAAAGGAGCTAGTACATGTCACTTTCCCACTTAAATTTTTTAAAAAATGCACCCTATAGAATATGTCACATCAAGTCATATCAAACCAATTAACCAATCAAATGATGACAAATAGGTAGACGAAAATATATGACTTAACTCTCAAGTAATGGCGCACCTCAAAATTTCTTTGTATTTCAAATTAGCAAATTTAAATATTAAAAAAATCCCTTCCAAATAATTATTTTTTAAAAAACGAAATATTTATAATGGAGAGAGCATGATCTATTAAAGGGTATTTTTTGTTTTCAGTTATATGATGTTTAGGTTTCTATGTGCACTCATAAAGATTGGCTCCTCTCCCTTATGCAGATCCCAAGACGACATCCCACTGGCGGTTTGAATTAATGCAGGTCCCAAGACGGCATCGCTCCAGGGGTGTCGTTGGCCAGGAAGGAACAACACTGATGGTAAATTCATGGGCAATTCGAAGAAATTCGAGTCTGGAATCAGCTTCTGGAATTCATGCCAGAGCGTTTCTTTGAAAAAGATATAGAGATCGACAACATACAAAGCAGAGGGAATGAATTTGAGATGATTCCATCTGGAGTAGGCAGACGAGGATGCCCTGGTATTTCCTGGTTTTGGCAGAGCTTTGACTGGTTTGTTCCGAATTGCAAAGTCCTTGATATAGAGGAAGGATTTGATCTGACCAAACATTCCAACCCAGCAGGACGAGGGAGATTTTTAATGCTCCAAATTCTTTATTTTATCAGTTGCAGATGAAAAAAGAGTTATAAACATGAAAAATGGTTCGTCCCAATTGAGTTTGAATATTCTGATGTCAAATATTTTGGAGAGGAAGCACAATTTTCATTTCTACAGAAGTTTTACATCTGACTGAAGAGGTTTTCGTACTCCATGGGGTGTCGGTATTGGGGATTAGTCAGCCTTTGTTATTTCTATGACATATGCAAAAAGAGGCACGCGAAATGTTTGACAAAATGATTCGCTGAACCACGCGTTCACCCACTCCTGTACAAGCCATTGCATTCGCACGCCAAATGTTTGACAAAATGATTCACTGGACCATGGGTTCACCACTCCTGTACAAGCCATTGCATTCTGTGCAGAAACAGCACATAGCCTCTATGAGTAAAAGACTCTGCCCTTCACAGATACTCTACAAGCCTGTCTATAAAGTCTGGACTAATCTATGTTGGTCCAAAAATACTCTGCAAGCCTGTCAAACGGTTTCACAATTGTCCATTCTGAAAATATTTGAAAAACTTTCCTTGTTAAAAAAACTTGGAGGAGCATTAGGCCCTCCCCCATTAACATTATTTTGGTGTGTGGGTAAGATCTAAGGCTTGAAGGGTTTCTAGTCACTTACATGATAATTAGCACAGATCGGTAGGGTAGTAGAAAAAGCTTTGGACTTTGTATTTACACCTGTCAATTGGTATTATCGATGCCACTGCACAACAAAGAATCAATTTTTTTGGAGCACAGGTTTTATTACAGCCTTTTGTCAAACATTTCACGTGTATCCTGCATGCTTCCACTTCTTGCATCTCCTTTATAAGCCATCAATGTGTCAGTGACACAATTTTGATAATAATGCCCTCTTTGGTAAATAAGATGCTCAGTTGTCAATCATGAATGGTTTGACACAACATGAGATGAAAACCAAAAGAGCTGCCAAAAGATTATAGAGAAGGGGAGGATAAAAGCAACCTTGCAAATGGAAGTCCAGTAATAGTAAACTAGAATTGTAGAGGCCACCCTTGGAGAAGAGGACCAAGGTTACGGCCCATAGCCATAAACAAAGATATAATTATTCTGACTAAAACACATGAGCACAATGGGTGTAAAATACAAGGTTTTGAAGGATACAAGAAGGCATCAATTTGGAATAAAGAAACTGAGAATGTTAAGGGGTAAGGGGTTATAATGGTGTTAATAAAGGAAGCATGGGGTTGAAATGTTGGCATAGAAAACAAGATGAAAATAAACAACACACCTATAAATGAATAATAGAAAATGACACTATTATTAGCATAGCAGCAAGTTATTTTGCACCCAAGAATTCCAAGTTTTATAAGAAGCACAATCTAGACAAATAAAACCCATATTCATCTAAAGAGGGATATTTCAATCTGATGGGATCATAGATTTTGTTAATAGGAGACTTTAATGCAAGGACAACAAACAAGCAATCAGACACCCTAGAAAATAATGAGGATCTAGATATAAATCCACCTTGGATGACAAAGGAGAAAAATCAACAATAATCCAAGGTTTCAAATGATGAACATGGGGTATCATGCACTTTGGAGAAGAACTTCTAGGCTTGTGTAGCATTCACAACTTGATTATATGTAATGTACAAGAAATGGGAATGATTACGAAAGTTTACGTGCAAAACATACAATGGGCAAATTGTAAACGACTACGTTATCTACTCTTAAAATTGTGTGGCCAAAATAGAAGAACTGGAAGAAGAAGAATCTCTAGTGGAACTTAAATTATATCATAACCCAATTTTTATGAAACTGTAATGTCAAGAAGACAAACAACATTTTGACCACATCGGGGTCAACCAAAATAAGCCTCCTATCAAAGGAAACATCCTCTTGATAGAGGAAAATTGACAAGCTTTCAGAGTGGCATTACACTAAGAGCAAAATGCTAATGCACACCATTCAAGAAGCCCGAAACAAGTGCAAGAGAGCTAAACCCAAAAAGAGGGAAATAAACAACTTTCCAAAAACTCTGGTATGATGAAGGATGTAAGGCGGCGCGAAGACCGCTAAAGGAGCTAGACAATAGAACAAAGGCAAACAAAAAAATGTATGAGCAATTGGTGAAGAAAAACAAAAGTATACTAGAACTAGAAGGAAGGTGCTGATTTATTTAGGGAAGCATGAACAAAGAGGTTTTGGAGGGAGCTTCACAGGGAGAAAACACAAACAAAGAACAACATAATAGCAAGCCAATGGATGGAATATTCAAAACAATTGTATGAGCATAAAAATGAACAAGATACTCCTCCCACTATCTTTGTTAATGAAGAACTTTTCACAACTAAGGACATCATACAAGGGATTAAAAGCTAGCGACAAGTAAAGCTCGTGACATAGACAACTTCTAAGTAGAGCATCTAAAATGGGGAGTAGATATCCTTGCACCTCAAATCAAAGTAGTTTTCAACGAGGTCATCCAAAATGGTTTCCGGCCATTGTAATTGACAATTAAGTCAACCATACCTCTATTAAAAAGTGGAGATGTAAATAATCCCTCCAATTACCAAACTATCATGGTCAATCCTCTATTTGTAAATTTGTTTGGGAGGATGGTGGAGTGCAAGATTAGTAGTTGAGTGGAGGAAAGAGGAAAGAGGGCAAAGGGGCAAGCAAGTTTTATACCTAAACACAACCATCGATCACTATGTCACGCTTAGACACCTCGTTGAAAAGGTTTGGGATAAAAAGAGGATGCATATTGTTGCCTTCAAAAAGGCATTTGCCACAATACAAGGAGCATATTATGGGGCAAAATGGAAGAACTAGGGATTCCAACAAAATACATGGCAACAACAGTTTACAAATTATATGAACAAGTCAAGGCTAAAATCAAAACGTAGGCAAAGTGTTGTCTAAGTGTTTCGGGAGTGATATAGGTGTCAAATACCTTTCTCGACTTTATTTGGGCTTTACATTAACAAGCTAGAGGAGTGGATAAACAAATTTGGTGGGAAAGGGGTCCACTTGGCCAAATATGTGGTGAAACTCCTACTATATGCAGATGATTTAGTTATAATGGCATAAACATGATGGAACAACTACATATTTGCAAAGACGAACCTGAATATATTATTAATCCTCTATATCTTTCAGGCTAATACAATGGCTATTATATAGCCAAGAATGTAGTTTGAACAACTTCCTATAAAATAGGAAGTATACAAACAATAACAACCCGTATTGATATATTGTTATATAATTGTTATAACAATATATCAACAACTTACAAACAAATTACTCTATGAGTAATTATACAATTACATCACACATATATAATTATATTATCATTGATAATATAATTGCACATATTAATAATGTGAACACCATTCATTCCTAACATTCACCCCCTTGGTGTGAACATTATTAAATCCCAATATTCACCCCCTTAATGTGAACACGACGAAGAACCATATTCAAAGAAATTGAACCACCTCCTGAAAGCACTTCTTAGACCAGGTACAGACTCCATAGATTATCTCTTTACCCTCGTAAAGGCGTAGTGTCAAGCCGAATTATGCAGGAATGCTCCCTTCCTCTTTAGGTTCCTGTGGGACTTTCCCTTCCTCTCTGGGCGCCCGAATTCTGAATCTCCAAGATCCACAAGCTTCACACTAGCTGGATAACCATCCCTTGAGTCTACCTCGAAATCTTCTCCTGCTCCCCAAAAATGAGTATTCTGAAAACATGACTCCTCCAAAAAGTTCTCAAAAGGGTTTATTCAGAAAACCATCACTCGCAAAACAAGAACACTGAAAAATGAAAAAAACACACGCACACATGTCACGGATCGGTATGCGGCCCCGTCGTTGGATCGACGAGAGGACGCGCTTGTCCTCCATCCTCCTGTGCCTCCATCCTCCGATCTCATGCTGCTAGTTCAGCCGGATGTGATCATGAAGCTCAGTTTCCACATTGAGAGTATTCTTTTCTTCCTTCCCGCAATGTGAAATACTTTATTTCCAGACGTCGGGTAACACCGAAAATGCGTCTGTGAGGCAATTTTTTTTTTATTTTCCAATAATTTTGTCATTGACTCTTGACACCACCTAAAATCACCTATTTGACATGACTTTGACAAAACATCAAGGACTACATAACAAAAGATGACTTTACAATTTGACTAACCATATGACACAAAATAAAAATGAAACAATAGACTCAACTAAAGAATCGACTATGAGATAATAAAATACCCACGATGACTTATATAGCTTACAAGCAACAAAATGACAATGGCAACGGAAAATTTTTCTTTTCCTTGACTCTAATAAAACAATACTTGACTCTAACTTTTACAAGAGTTTTAATGACCAATCATCAATAAATAGCAATCTATTCACAACGCATTTACTCATACTTTCATTATAAATTCCACATAGACCGTAAGATTTTGACACTCTAAATTATACATATATTTGACTTGAATCAACATTAAAAACTAAACAAAAACATACTAATAATGCGGAAACTGTAGCACGGCATGCCTGATATCAATATGATTACAAGTCTTCGCATGATAACCTGTTGAACTCTGTAAACTGCCTTCGCATTCAGGCTTAAAGACCAATGGCAAACGAAATACTAATTGTTGTGGACCATCTTAATAGAATCAATATACGTATTAGGTTTTTCTCTTCCACTAATCGATCAGAACCATTGCAATCTACAACAGGTTCAGTGTCAGAACGATTGACCAGTCTCTAGACACCTCCACGCCTAATACTAACTTCTATTAACAAATCTGGCTTATTCAAAAATACCGTGGGTACCAATATAAAAGCAATACTGTGCATTCGGAACCGAGCTCATACTCGTCATTGCAACATGTAGGGACGAGTCACTATATAGTGGAAGGGATCAATGTGGAGATCTGTGGATGCTGAGATAGGGTTCGACCCAAACAATGCGGTTGAGTTAGGCCAAAACGAAATTCTTTGAAGAGATAATGCAATATGTGGCCAAGATGCACAAAAACACAAATTTCTACGCTTATCTGTAAAATGATACCGCACAAACTGTCAAAGGTATACATGGGTATCTACCAATTGCGCAGAGAATCTCTCGACATGCACACAGGTGATGAATCAAGCCAAATGAAGCCGCATGCATAAAAATGTTGAATCCACATAATGCCAACTATAAATATTAAAACTATACTTGCACAGGAGTCTATCTGCAGATATAGTCGATTGGTCTTTGATCTGCAATATTGAAATCCATAAGGATTATGCACCACCTGATAGGTCTGTAACTCCTATATTTATTTTTCATTCTTCCATTATAACCAAACCGCTCTGATGCCAAATGATGGAACAACTACATATTTGCACAAGTCACGAACCGAAGATATTATTAATCCTCTATATCTTTCAGTTAATACAATGGCTATTATATAGCCAAGAATGTAGTTTGAACAACTTCCTATAAAATAGGAAGTATACAAACAATAACAACCCGTATTGATATATTGTTATATAATTGTTATAACAATATATCAACAACTTACAAACAAATTACTCTATGAGTAATTATACAATTACATCACACATATATAATTATATTATCATTGATAATATAATTGCACATATTAATAATGTGAACACCATTCATTCCTAACAAAACAATCCAAGATTTAAGAGATGACCTTTGTGCTATAGAGCTCTTTTATAAAGAAGTGGAGATGGAGGTAAACATTAACAAAACCAAAATTATGATTTTCTCAGTGAAAAGGAAGAAGTAGAGTCTCAAATTTCAGCTCATAGGTGAGTCTCTCAAAGATGTGTTAGAATACAAATATCTTGGCCTTGATTTTCACAACAAGCTCAACTTGGGATACTTGTAGGATGAAGAGAATACAAGGAGGATGGAGAGTTCTTTATGTGCTCCAAAATAGGTGCAAGAATGTTGAGCTATGGGATTGGAAGACCACTAGGGTCCTTTTTGGGTTACTTGTCACATTGGTGTTGTACGGTTGTGAGGTATGGGCTAGTGGAACAGAGAGTTCGAAATGGAGACAAATAGAAAGGATCTAGAAGCGGCTAATAACAAACAATTTCATAATCAAGACTACAATTCCCTATGAAATCATCTTGGCCGAAACAAGTACATTCCCTTTAGAGGCAATTGCTATGACTAGGCTTATATGTTAGTTAGAAAAAACAAAAAATATGAAGAGGCGGTGGTGATCCATAGGGATCCAAAATGACTCTACTTTATCAAATCAACCAACACGAAGAAGAAAAAATGATACACGGAGGTTCTGTCTGTCTAGTGACAGGACCGCCGCCCTGTGTGGCGGCGGTTACAGAACCGCCACCACACCAGGGCGGCGGTCTTGGGACCACCGGTCTGCATTGGGCGGCAGTCCTGGCTCTTGCAACCGAAAATAAAATATGACGCAAACAATCCCAGAATTCCAAAGGGTGTCCATGTCTCTTCTTCTGCATGACCTTTCCCATTCTCCAGTGCATGGGAGAACATGAGAAAGGCTATAAATGCATGTTATGGAAGAGAACAAAGGCATCGAAGCATGAAGCAAGTGAGTAAGAAGCTCTTAGTGTTGGAATTGTGATTTGTAGAGGCAAGGAGTAATAAAGACAGAGCAAGAAAGTAAGCGGGAGGAAGTGTGAGATATTATCTAATTCTTTTTCATACTTATTGTAATTTCGTACTTCTTATTGAATTGGCCAATAAAAGTGAAAAGAAAGAGCAATTACCCTTCCCAATTGGTTTTTCTCCTCCGAAGGTTTTCCATGATAAAAATTGTTGGTGTATGAGTCTATATTCTTTCCCTTCTCGCAAGTTGTTGATTCTAAGCAAAAGTATAATTCATTCACTAGCTATCTCTGTTATTTTCTAATGGAAAGTAGAACAACAACGATTAATTGTGATTCTGTGGATAATTCCAAAGTTGAAGAGTTTAGAGATCATTTTGGTATCAGAGCTAACAATTATCCAGGACTGTGGTATTTGTTCTTGGATTTGTATGACAGTGACGATATCTAAAGGCGAAGAGGCTTTACCTTGTGATCCAGAAATTTCTACAAAAAAGTGGAAACAGAGAATTCGGGGACAAATGGAGGAAGAGAACTTGGCCCGTAGAATCGAGATGCTGGAGACCATGATGGATAGGAAGGCAAGAAGAGCTTGCTAATTTACAGAAGACAAATTGTCATCAAACAAGACTCCATGGACTCGGTGGTTTAGGGCTTAGCTGAAAATTTTGGCATAGGAAGGAACCACCATGAGGAAAGTTATGGGGAAGAGCATGAAGAAGATAATTCTAACACAAGAGAAAAGGTAAAATCCGGTCATACTCCTTTTAAAGTTGAAACGAAAGTTGAGATTAAAAGATTTGAAGGACAAGTAGATGCAGAGTTGCTTGATAAATGATTAAAACAATTAGAAGTCTACTTTAACGTCCATAATGTCACCGAGGCACTGAGAGGATCACATTTGTAGGTTTCAAGATGGAGGGACATGCTCTAGTTTGGTGGGAAACCCATCTAGCCACTTGTGAAAAGAAGAAGCATCCTATTGTGAAATCTTGGTAAGAATTTAAAGAATTAATTATAGCTAACTTCTATCCTATTGGCCATAAGACCGACCAAATGATTAAATGGCAAGAGTATTTTAGACAAGACAACTGGTCAAAGTGTGCAGGACTATACTATGGAGTATCGGAGGCAAGCCATGTTGCTTAACATGGTGATCAGGGGATCATTTTTGAAAGTTCCCTAAACATCCCTAAATGGTGTCAGTGTAGAAGATCATCTTGAGAGCTTTCCAATGACTGTGAGAACGCGACAAACGGACATCGGGAGCTCTAGATATGTTCGGTCAAAATTCATAAATGGGAAAGTCAACTCTGGTCAACTGGTCAATATTGGACCAATCGTCATCGCGTGACACGTGGCTTGCCACCACTCGTCGAATTCACTCGATTTGCCTATCGGGAGACAACAAGTGGACTACATGATGACCGAGTTAATTAATTTCGATACCCCATGGTATGGGTCGAATTTTTATTTATTTGGTAAGTCCACTTACACACCATTCCAAATTTCCACTTACCCAATTAAACCGCCAACATACTATACTTCCACATGGAGGAGGAGTGAAGCGGTGGTGGGGAGCATGTTTAATGGTATGTGTGGAAATCCACGTGGTGATCAAGGTGGTGAAGCGGTTGTAGGGGCTTAAGCCATGCGTGGTATTAATCCACGTGGAGATGGGGGCGGTTATGCCTCTAATGGTCCATTGACCACTATGCATGCACGTGGAAAGGCTTAATAAAGACTAAACTATTATCCCACCGCTTCAATTGGGATTTTATCCCATTAAAAATGCATCCGCCAATATGGGTATTTGATTCTATTTTTATGCGCACTATTAAGGTTTAAAAATAGCCTTAGGATTATATGTAATCCTATCAACTATGCTACGGGCTATGGTATTTTTAGTCTAAGGATGATATGCAAATGCATATTTTAAGGGCCCTAATTTTGTATAAATAGGGAACCCATTTGCATTGTGAAAACACACACACACACACAACCTAAGCTTATTATTTGTTAAGCTTATTGTGGAGACGTGTCAACAAATATTGTTTATTGGCCTATTATTTTAGGAAATAGTAGACGAAATATTTGTGATTGGGAGTAAATTATAAACTACCCAATAGGCCCATTGACCAACACTAATTACTTGCAAATCTTGGATTGTCGACCGAAGTGCTAGCGTCGCATTGATAGTGTCGGGAAGGCCGATCGAAGCCGAAGGAGATTGTGCATCAAGAAGGTGAAGAACAATTCGACTGATCATCAGAAGTTTTTCAAAGAACTGGTGTACTGATAGGCAAGTAAAATTCCATTAGGTTTTCTTGTGAAAGTACTATTGTAACTTACAAGTTTTGACTAGTGGAACGGTTCGATAAGAACCCGGAGACGTAGGCAATTGCCGAACTCCATAATCAAAGTCTTGCATTTTATTTTAAATTGATTACTTAAAAGGAGTAAATTATTGGCAAATAATTAAAGCCTACAAGGGTCCGAGATCAGGTAGTAATAATCTGATTATTTTCGGATCAAGTTTGGTATCAGAGCTGGTAATCGACACCTGCAAACTTACTAATCTCCGAAGCAAGTTGGTATCGAGCAGGTTAATCAGTACAGGTTGCTTTGATAGGGATGGCATTGGCTTGTACTTCTGGATTTCCAGATTGGTGGGATAGACTGAGAGACAGGTTTAACATACTCAGTAATTTTCTCGTAATTCTATTTGGATGATTCCATTATATCTCATATGCAGATAAAACATGAAAACTATTGTGTTAGGTAGAATGTATTGGTAAGACCCCTTTGAGGGCAACGTTTGTATACATCTAACCAGACATGGCACATTAGTTAAAGACCCAATTCTGGGCAATGTTTGTACTCTGTTATACTTGCATTAGTAAGACCCCCAGAGGGCAATTATTTTGGTGATTTTTCTAACACCATAAAATGCAGTATATTTTCCTTGTTTAGTCATTGGTCCTGGGCAGGAGGAGACAAATGAAGTCAATCCACATTGCGATGCAGTGGAGAAGACCAAGTACATAAGCCACCAAGTAGGAGAAATTTCGCGACAGGTTTACCATGCAAAATTATTTTCCTATAGAATTGGTATTTTAAGCTTATTGTACAAGACTCCAAAAATGGAGCATTTTTACAACTAGTTCTACATGATGTATTAGGATATAATTTCCTTACACTTGTATTTGAAAGTTGTAAAAAGAGACCCTATTAGGGGCACCTATCTCCTAATCAGCTTGTGAGTACCTGTTACAACTTGGATACAGGATTTGACTCATATAAAGCTTGGAGATTGATCTACCATTTGTGTAGACAATAGAGTTCTCAAAAGATCAGCTCGGAACTTCATTCTGTGTAGAGGCATTGTGACCGTGCAGCAGAATGGTAGCTGAATCACTGTTGGCATTGACGTCGGGTCGGAACTTCATTCTGTGTAGAGGCATTGTGACCGTGCAACAGAGTGGTACCTGATATTGTATGTCAACAAGAAGAGCTCTCAAAGGATTAGCTCGGAACGTCATTCGGTGTCAAGGCATTGTGACCACACATATGAATGGTAGTTGATCAACAGACTTAACATTGTGCATTAGAGGCTCGAGGTCTTGAAAGAGGCTTAGCATCATGTATTGGAGGCATTGAGGTCCAATGAGACTTAGCATCGTGCATCGGAGGCTTGAGGTCTTGAAAGAGGCTTAGCATCATGCATTGGAGGCGTTGAGGTCTGTAAAGGGACAAGGCATTGTCCATCACCGACATCGGATCAATCAAAGCTCTACGTAACATGGAGTTCCTTCAAACCAGTTTGGATTTTGCGGAATCAACTCGGAGCCAGGAGTTGTGTTATAGAGTAAAAGAAGATCCTTGTTGTCAGATATCAAGAAGCTTAGCACCGCACAGAAGGAGTGTTGAGGTTTCATTCAGAAACTTAGCACCATGAAGCGGAGGCATGGAGGTCTTCTTCGAATATCAGAGTGGCACAACGTAAGCGTCATGGGCCCATAACCCACACAGTCTTAGGATCGAGCATAGTTGTCGAAGTAAGAAGGTTTGAGAGGAGAAGACCCAGGGTCTACTACAAAGCACTTCCAAGGTGGCAAGCAGAGAGTTTTTGATTCAGGACAATATGGAAGCTTTTTGGGACAAAAATATTTTCTCAATGGGGAGGTGTGATTAGGGGATTATTTTTGAAAGTTCCCTAAACATCCATAAATGGTGTCATTACAAAAGATCATCTTGAGAGCTTTCCAATGATTGTGAGAACGCAACAAACGGACGTCGGGAGCTCTAGATATGTTCGGTCAAAGTTCAGACAATGGGAAAGTCAACTCTGGTCAACTGGTCAATATTGGACCAATCGCACTGTGACACGTGGCTTGCCACCACTCGTCGAATTCACTCGATTTGCCTATCGGGAGACGGCAAGTGGACTACATGATGACGAGTTAATTAATTTCGATACCCCATGGTATGGGTCGAATTTTTATTTATTTGGTAAGTCCACTTACACACCATTCCAAATTTCCACTTACCCAATTAAACCGCCAACATACTATACTTCCACGTGGAGGAGTGAAGCGGTGGTGGGGAGCATGTTTAATGGTATGTGTGGAAATCCACGTGGTGATCAAGGTGGTGAAGCGAGTTATAGGGGCTTAAGCCATGCGTGGTATTAATCCACGTGGAGATGGGGGCGGTTATGCCTCTAATGGTCCATTGACCACTATACATGCGCATGGAAAGGCTTAATAAAGCCTAAACTATTATCCCACCGCTCCAATTGGGATTTTATCCCATTAAAAATGCATCCGCCAATATGGGTATTTGATCCCATTTTTCATGCATGGCTAAGGTTTAAAAATAGCCTTAGGATTATATGTAATCCCATCAACTATGCTATGGGCTATGGTATTTTTAGCCTAAGGATGATATGCAAATGCATATTTTAAGGGCCCTAATTTTGTATAAATAGGGAACCCATTTGCATTGTGAAAACACACACACACACAACCTAAGCTTATTATTTGTTAAGCTTATTGTGGAGACGTGTCAACAAATATTGTTTATTGGCCTATTATTTTAGGCAATAGTAGACAAAATATTTGTGATTGGGAGTAAATTATAAACTACCCAATAGGCCCATTGAGCCACACTAATTACTTGCAAATCCTAGATTGTCGACCGGAGTGCTAGCGTCGCATTGATAGCGTTGGGAAGGCCGATCGAAGCCGAAGGAGATTGTGCATCAAGAAGGTGAAGAACAATTCGACTGATCATCGGAAGTTTTTGAAGAACTGGTGTACTGATAGGCAAGTAAAATTCCATTAGGTTTTCTTGTGAAAGTACTATTGTAACTTACAAGTTTTGACTAGTGGAACGGTTCGATAAGACCTGGAGACATAGGCAATTGCCGAACTCCGTAATCAATCTTTGTGCAATTATCTTAAATGTCTTGCATTTTATTTTAAATTGATTACTTAAAAGGAGTAAATTATCGGCAAATAATTAAAGCCTATAAGGGTCCGAGATCAGGTAGTAATAATCTGATTATTTTCGGATCACATGGACTTGGAGGATGAGGATATTTTGACCAAGTACTTGGGAAGACTTCACACTCACCTTTGAAGAAAAGTCATCTCCACAAAGCCCAAAGATATCAACGAAGCATGTGTATAGGCGTACTGCATAGATGATGAAAAGAAGCAAGGAGAAGAAGAGCCAAGGGTAAAGCAGTGTAAGGATATTACTTGTATAAATCAGAACATATACAATAGAACACCAAAATATAGATAAATGATGACAATATGCTCATATAATAGCTTTTCCACTTCGAGGGGGCAACCTCCAATACCACTTCGAGGGGGTAACCTCCAAACCATACAATAACACTCCAATACTCAATATGATGATTAACTACAACCTTCTAACCCCTATATATACCATTCTAACCTATGGCCAATACTGAGGCCGACCTCCTAAGCATAATAAATCATAAATGAATGATATAATAAGATAAGGGGATGTGTGCCACATGTCGGCATCTCCATCAATACATATACATCATAACATCCTTTCCCTAGGTGCATAGCATTCCTTCCCTCCTTGACATGTTTCGTCCTCGAAACATAAGAAGAAACCATGTAATGAGTGTGTTGTAAATTTTTACACACTTTGCGCCATGATTGATCATCCATCCATATGTGATCCTGGTAGATGATACATATTTGAACTAATATCCATATTCCGTTGCGCTACTCTGATTCCATTCATGACCATAGTTTATCATCCTTGGATTCCATGCATAACCAACATAAGGATTCAATGCATAACCATAATAAGGATTCCATGTATAACCATAATAAGGATTCCATGCTTCATAATTGTTGCTCCATTGATCCCCTGTATAAATAAAGTGATTATTCCTCCAATTACCTGTATATCTATATTGGTTGGAAATATGATGTGCCCTGGGATATCTCCATGATTTTTTTCTCTCATGTTGACGTGGATTTCCATATGCTGCAGTTGTAGTATCCTCAACCTTATCAACCTGTTTCTAAACTTTCTTTTCTTCTTCCACCTTTGCATTTGATATTTTCTTTTTCTCTTGAGTAGATGAATCATCATTTCCTTCTTTTTCTTCATGTTCCTCTTTTGAATCATCCTTATTCCCTTCTTCTCCATATTCTAAATCATCCTCATGGTCTATATTGACTTTTCTTTGATTTCCATTAAGCCTGATATCTTGTAAAGTGACCTTCTTCTTTTTGTACCAAATCTTCATAAACTTATTTTTCATATTAATATTAATTGTCCCCAATGTCTCTAACTAAGGATACCCAAGAACAATATCCAAACCATCCATATATAAGGCAAAAAAATCTGAATGTAAAGTATATTTGTCCATAATAAGTTTTAAATCTTCAAAAACTTGAATTTTCTTACCATTCACTTGAGCTTCTTTGATATTACTTTCTTGAATATGTAGATGTTGAGCCATATCCTTGTTGATGAAGTTATACTTGCTGTTAGGGTTTATGGAAACAATTATCTTATTCCTTTGAATGCATCCATGAAATTGAAATATGGTATCTTCCTTCTTGGGAGCTATAATATCTTCTTCTACATCAATATCTTGTTTTTCTTCCTCTTCTTCATAGTCTTCTTCAACTTCTTTTGCATTTGATTCTTCAATATATGCTGCACCATCATCTTCCCTTGAATCTTCTTCACCTTCCTCTTCATCTTCTTTCTCTCTTGATTCTTCAATATATTCTTCCCCATCATCTTCCTTTGACTCTTCTTCCTCTTTGTGGTCCCATCTATCCATAAAAAGTTGTTCCATTTCCTCCCAAGACCAATCCTTCCTGTCATTTTTTAACTCAGAAAACCAAATCCATGCAGGACCACCAAGATAATGTGAAAACCTATTCCTTGTCATGAAATATGAGAAATATATATTCTTAAATTTTATCCACCATTCTTTAGCATCCATCTCACCATTTCCATAAAAATTGTTATCCCCATGATCATGATTAGGGTTTAGGAATTTTGAAAATATTTTGGTAGATGGATAAAAACACAAAGAAAAAAACCTAACTGAAATTTCAAGAGCTTTCTGAAAATATAAATTTTGCTAAAAAATACCACAATTTGCTTCCTGAAAAGTGAATTTATGAAAAAACATAAAACACCAATAACATCTGCAAAACAAATCCAATGGAGCTGAAATTTTCAGATATTCTGACTTAGAGTGTTTCCAAATTATGATGCAAAAATTGGGAAAAAAATTCGATACCCTCTTCAAGATATATTCGAAACAAAAAATTAGGGTTTTTGCCCTAATTTTGGCCAAAATCGCTGCTTTGATACCACTTGTAAGGATATTACTTGTATAAATCAAAACATATACAATAAAATAACATGAGAGAACACCAAAATATAGATAAATGATGACAATATGCTCATATAATAGCTTTTCCACTTTGAGGGGGCAACCTCCAATACCACTTCGAGGGGGTAACCTCCAAACCATACAATAACACTCCAATACTCAATATGGTGATTAACTACAACCTTCTAACCGCTATATAAACCATTCTAACCTATGGCCAATACTGAGGCCGACCTCCTAAGCATAATAAATCATAAATGAATGATATAATAAGATAAGGGGATGTGTGCCACATGTCGACATCTCCATCAATACATATACATCATAACATCCTTTCCCTAGGTGCATAGCAAAGCAACCAACAAATCAACAGAAGAAAGAGTTTGGGAAAACAAGTAATAAGGGTAAGTGGAAAGGGAAAGGTAAATAAGCTACCACTACTTTGAATACTTGTAAAGATCCCAAGAATTTTTGTAAGGCGTGATATCAATGGTCATACTGACGCTACATGTTGGAAGTTGCATCCGGAGTTACATCTGAAGAACTGAACCAAGGACTCGAAGAAGTCCATGACAGCTGTGAAAATAGAAGGGGAGGTGGAAATCGAAGATGAATTTGATGTAGATGAGAGGCTTGGATGCATGGCCACCAACATGGATAACCAGGAAGAGGAGATGAGTAGACTATTCCAGATCAAAATCCAGATCAAGAGAACTAAGGTAAATGCTTTGGTTGATACCGGTTCTCAGTCTAACTTGATTTCTGAAGCATTTGTAAAGAAGCTTGGTCTTGAGACTTACGAGCATCCACATCCTTATCCTTTGGGTTGGGTGAAGAAGGGTGTTGAAATTCAGGGAACAAGAAGATGTAAGCTCAAGTTCGGGATAAATTCCCAATATATTGATGTTTTTGAAGCTGACGTTATTCCACTTGATGCTTTTGATGTTGTATTCGGGAGTCCTTACTTGTATGTTAGGGATGCTATATTTATGAGGAGGGAAAACTGGTACAGATGGGTCAAGGATGGGATCAACTACAACATCCGGGCACACCAACATAAGACACAAGTTACTATGGTAAGTGCTAACCAAGCAAAACGACTTATTCAGGAAAATCATAATTAGTTTTGTTTACTTTTATTAAAGGATAAACAAGATGGGGTAGAAGTTGCAGAGATTTCTAACCAGGAAAACATGATTTGGATAGTATTATTCAGTCTTTTCAGGAAGTATTTTAGGCTCCTAGTGGGTTACCACCAAAATGGGAAGTAGAGCATGAGATTCAGCTATTGCCAGAATCCCCTCTACCGAACATCGGGTTGTATAGGCAATCCTTGCTTGAGAGTACTGAAGTAAAGAAACAACTTTAGGAACTAATAGACCAAGGGGTGATATGTCCGAGCACCTCACCATGCGGTTCGCCTATCGTGATGGTGCCAAAGAAGGATGGTTCTTGGAGAATGTGCATCGACTACCATGCTTTGAACAAGATCACCATAAAGAACAGATATCCACTTCCCGCATAGATGATCTCTTGGACCAGCTTCAACATGCCAAATTTTTCACAAAGTTAGATCTCAAGTCAGGTTATCACCAAGTCAGAATGAAGGAGGAGGATATATGGAAGACTGCCTTCAAGACAAAACATGGTTTGTATGAATGGTTAGTACTTCCTTTTGGGTTATGCAATGCACCCGCTACATTTATGAGATTGATGAATGATGTATTGCGGGATTTCATAGATTCATGTGTCATTGTATATCTAGACGATATCTTGATTTTTAGTGCCACATGGGAAGAACATCTAACTCATTTGCAGCAAGTCTTGCAAGTTCTCAGGGAGAAACAACTACTTTGTAATATGAAGAAATGTGAATTTTCCAAACAGTCACTTGTCTATCTTGGGCACATGGTTGGAGGAGGAGATATACGAGTGGATCCAAAGAAGGTGGAAGCCATCACTAATTGGCCAACACCAACATGAGCCACATAAACTAGGATTTTTTTGGGAGTAGTACAGGACATGCAGAAGTTCATTCAGGGCTTCTTCGCGATCGCAAGCACCTCTACACACAGTGGCCGTAAAGAGTAAGAGTTTTGACTGGGGTAAGGAACAAGACAAATCCTTTGAGTTATTGAAATACAAGATTAGTCATGCTCCAGTACTTGCTCTTCCTAATTTGCAGCAACCTTTTGAAGTAGAGACAGATGCCAGTGATTACGCCATGGGCACAATGTTGCTTCAAGGAGGTAAACCCGTATGTTATCATTATGAAAATTTCACTTCAGCAGTTAAAGGATATTCAATATATGATAAGGAAATGTATGCACTAGTTCAGGCAATTAAAAAATGGAAGCATTATTTGTTGGGTAAAGAAACTATTGTGCACACTGACCACAAACCTCTCCAGTATTTGCAAGCACAGTCTAAATTATAGTAGGCAAGGCACTACAAATGGATGGGGTTCCTTCCAGTAGTTCCATCTGGTGATTAAATACAAGAATGGTAGTACAAACTTGGTGGTAGAAATGTTGTCTAGGCTACCCACATAGGAGAAGTTTTCCTGTTTGGCCACTATCTCTCAGATCGAGCCCTTCACGAAGGAAGCTTACGGAGAGGCATATGCCCAGGAAAAAGACTTTGGGGTGACATTTCAGCAGTAGTTGCAATCCCAAGGGGCTGAAAGGACATGGATTGAAGATTGTTATCTCAAAGACAGGCTACTCTACCGATGGGGGAAGCTTTGCATGCCAAAAGAAGAGCGAATTCTATTGATGAGGGAAGCACATACCTCGAAAGTAGTGGGACATTTCGGTGTTGGTAAGACCCTAGCCCACTTGCAAAGGTACGTGTATTGGCCCAATATGTAAGAAGAAGTATCAAAATTTATACGGGGATGTAAAATTTGTTGTACTAGCAAGCCTAAGACTAGGAAGGAAGGTTTGTATATGCCTTTTCCAGTACCTACTTGTCTGTGGGAGGACATTTCTATGGATTTTGTAGGAGGATTACCTATGTCTAAACATGGCCATGACTATCTCTATGTTGTTGTTGATAGATTTAGTAAGATGTGTATTCTTATGGCATGTAAAAAGACAGTAAAAGCACATGAGGCGGTAGATCTTTTCTTTGCTAATGTATGGGTGCATTTTGGTTTGCCAAAGTCTATTGTTTTTGACAGGATTCTAAGTTCTTGGGAAGTTTTGGACTACTTTGTGGGACAAGATGGATACTAGGTTACAGAGGAGCACAACTTTCCATCCACAGACAAATGGACAAACAAAGGTGGTAAACAAGACTTTGGTACAGTTGATCAGAGGGTATAACAACAAATACCTAAGGACTTGGGATGAGTCCTTAGCCTACATTCAACATTCCTATAACCGAGCAGTACACACATCCACTATGAAGTCACCGTTTGAAGCATGCTTGGGATATCTACCTACAAATCCACTGGACATAGCAGTTAGACAACATGATGAGAAGGATACACGAGACACAGAGGTGACTAGAGCAAACAAATTCATTGAGAGGATCCGAAAAATCCATCTCAAAGTCAAGGAACAAATAGAAAAATCTCAGGCCAAGTACAAAGCTAGGCACGATCAAGAGACTACAAGGTCAAGCACGGAAGCTCAAACCACTACGATATGGACCCTTCACCATATTGGAGCAAGTTGGAGAAAATGCCTTTCGACTTGATTTGCCTTCGTTCATGAGAATGTACTCTATAGTAAACTGTGAGAACTTGCACCTATATGAGCCATCCATGCTAGATGAAGATGAAGAACTACAGTTTCTACCTTCCATTGAGGATTGCGTCTTGGAATCACAAGGTGAATTGGAGGAGGATGTAGTACTGTAGCAAAAGGTCAAAGAGACTAGGAGAGGTCCGCAGGAGTCTTGGCAGATTGGACTAAAAGGAAAGACACCAAGGCAGGCCCGGTGGTACTCAAAGGAGCAAGTGAGGGAATTATTTCCTCATCTACTCCCCCACTAAGCTTTTGTGGGACCAAAAGCCTCCTAAGCAGGGGAGGTGTGATCCATAGGGATCCAAAATGACTCTACTTTATCAAATCAGCCAACACGAAGAAGAAAAAAAATGATACATGAAGGTTCTGTCTGTTTAGTGACAGGACTACCACCATGTGCAGGGCGGTGGTTATAGAACCACCACCCCACCAAGGCGGTGGTCCTGGGACCGCCGGCTGCCAGGTGCATTGGGCGACGGGCACGGCTCTTGCGCGACGCAGAAAATAAAATATGACGCGAATAATCCTAGAATTCTAAAGGGTGTCCATGTCTCTTCTTCTGCATGACCTTTCCCATTCTCCAGTGCACGGGAGAACATGAGAAAGGCTATAAATGCATGTTATGGAAGAGAACAAAGGCATCGAAGCATGAAGCAAGTGAGTAAGAAGCTCTTAGTGTTGGAATTGTGATTTGTAGAAGCAAGGAGTAATTGAGACAGAGCAAGCAAGTAACTGGGAGGAAGTGTGAGATATTATCTACTTCTTTTTCATACTTATTGTAATTTCGTACTTATAATTGAATTGGCCAATAAAAGTGGGAGGAAAGAGCAATTTCCCTTCCCGACTAATTTTCCCTCCTTTGGAGGTTTTCCAGATAAAAATTATTGGTGTATGAGTCTATATTCTTTCCCTTTCTGTAAGTTGTTGATTCTAAGCACAAGTATAATTCATTCACTAGCTATCTCTGTTATTTTCTAATAGAAAGTAGAACAACATCGATTAATTGTGATTCTGTGGATAATTCCAAAGTTGAAGAGTTTACGGATCGGGTGGCCTAGGGTGAAGAGGCGAATAGTTACACGAGATGAAAGAACACATGGATAAAGTAGAACAAAAATGGATGGAAAAATGGGATATCAGCTTAAACGAATGCTCTAATATTAACAAAGACATTAAAAACTATGTGAATGAAAAGTTTAGAACAATGATGTGGAGGAAGAAAACAAGTAGGAAGTGTCAACACTATATTACAAAGTTCAACCCGACGTATGAACATTGTGAAAAAGCATATATAGGGGCTGAAATTAAATGGAGGAAAAGATCATCATTGCTTAGCTAAGGACTAGCTCCCACATGCTTAGATGTGAGATAGGAAGATGGACAACACCTAAGGAACCGTGGGAAGAGAGGACTTGTGTTTTATGCAATATAGGGGCAGTCGAAACGGAGGAGCATTTCATCCTTGAATGTCCAACTCCAAGGTACATGGACATTAGAGCCAAGTATGAGGAAATTTTAAGATTTGGTTCCATGATAGAGCTATTCGAGGAAAGTAAAATAAAAGGTTTGGTGGAGATGTTAACTCAAATCAACAAAAGGAGGAGCAACCGTTTAAAATATACCACTAAGCCTACAAGTCTTTAAGTAGTTGGGTTTACTAGTGGTCCAATAGACTTTTCGGTCTTGGGGAAGTAATTACAAATATTTCATTTCATTTCATTCATGATGAATCCATCTACTTGAAGTTACATGAGAGGATATGAATTTGATTGCCTTGTCACAAACATTCAAAGCCTACCCAAAACTAATTGTGAGAATATCATTTTAATTTACTAATCAAATGTAATAATATACAACTACATTATTGAATAGAAACGTGTGAAAGAAAGGTAAAATAACCTATGAAATTTATCTTTCATGTGTATTATTAAGAACTTTTGGCATATTTAATATGTGTTGCTCTGTGTTTCTTTCTCCCAACAAAGTTGCAATTCATTCATTCATTTGTGAGTTCGAAATAATTCTCTTGTGTGGTAACCCAATCCATGGATTTATCATTTTGATTTTGTTCGTGAAGGAAACCACACCATTCATTATGTCCCATGTTACATTCTCGTATAAAAGTGGCTTGATTTGCAAGGGTATGAGAAGGCTATGAAGGAGGTATAACAAAAACTCAATCCTTACTTGCAGAGAATTGTGGAGAAGCATCGCAAAAGTCCTACCATTAATATTATACTCAATACCAATGACTAGGTTTCACTTGTGTCCCTATAAAAATGTTAATTGTGGCTATAAATGTTGTATTAATAGATGTCACCCATAGTAAACTATCTTCTTCCATCAAATATCTCCTACCTAAAGCATCCTTTGTCATTAAATATATTTGACCATAAAATATCTTCTACCATATCCGGCCATCGGAAAAGCTACATGAAAAATACCGGGAAAGTCTTGCTAGAAAAGATTTGGACATACGTTGATAGCACTCGAATGTAAATATGGGGGAGACATGTAACTCTATTGATGAGTGCACTCGTGAGACTGTAGCGAATGCTAACCCTTGGTGTTCTTGTTGCCAATATCTATTGTTGCCTTTATCTAGTGTCATACCTTGTGGTTTTTGCATTAAAATTTCCCACACCATTTTGAGTGGAATTTGTTGACGATTTTTGCACGTAATAGGAGGTATTGGAAAATGTGTGTAATTGTAGAGGTCCCATGTTAGGCCAAAGTTTTTTTTGAAATCAACAACTAAAAAGAGTGGAAAAGGTGGGCTTTTTCCGCGTTCCTTTTATTTCTGGAAGGGTTTGATGCACTTAGGGGATTGTCTTTGGTGAAAGTAGTGAAAGGCTGTGGGGACAATGTTGGGTAAAGATATATTTAGTCTTATGAGATGGCATCTCCGCTTCATGTTGTTCCCCTCATAAGGATGAATAGTTATGTAAGTTCTTGGGGCAGTGAATATGTTTACACTTGTTTGGTCATTTGAATATTTGAGCAATGTTGAAGATACAATTTTATAAATATTGGTTTGGTATTTTCACTTTTGCAAAAACTAAAGAAATTCTTTTGATTGGTTGTGTCAAGAGTTAATGTCCCCTACGTTCCATTCTATCCAATATACATCTTATTAGTAATATTTAAAGTTATCGAATTTGTATTAGTCTTGTGAGTGTGCTCATTGATAGACTTGCATGTCTCTCCTGCATTTACATTTGAGTGCTACAAACACATGTCCAAAGCTTTGCATATATCTACAAGAAAGCACGAAGAGAGGCACTTGCATTCAAAAGCCCTTCCTCCCCATCTCCAAAACATGTAACTATATGCATATATCGAGTTTGCCTTCTCTTAAGCTTTTTTAGCTTTGTTGCATCCTTCCATTCTCATTAGTCTTCATCCAACCCCATCACATAAATAGATGGTGATCCTATCCAAAAAGTTTCATATCGCCTATTACATGACAATGTATTTCCGTAGAGACATTGGATTTGCATCTCATCTGTCATATCTTGCACCTCATGTGCAATTGCTAGTATAATTACTCTTAGCTTTTGTTGACATCTAATATTTTTTATTTTAAAAAGTTAATATTAGAATGTATAATATTATTTTCTCTAAAATCTACACACAATCTCTCTCTCTCTCTCTCTCTCTCTCTCTCTCTCTCTATATATATATATATATATATATATATATATATATATATATCTTATTTTTCTTGCAAATTGACATACCTATCTTTGTCCCCATCTCCTAAGTAACTATGTGAGTTAACTATCTCACAACTTGCCTATGCATTGAGTTAGTGGCATTGCCTAACTTGACCCAATTTGAAAGTCACTATCAATGTCTAATATAATTTGGTGACATTTTATCACTATTCTCCCAATCGTATTAACAACCTTTTCCCTCTCATTTTAGGTCTGTGCACGCCACTGCGGTTATAATAAGTTCTTAGTAGTTAGCAAACAACCACTTACTATACGCATGTGACCAACATATTTCTTCAAGGAGTCTTTCCATAGACTTCAAACCCCATGACATAAACTATTTCGATCTCTTATCCTTTAGGGTCCACACAAAGTAATATTGCACAAAAACCCTTTGTTTGGAAAATTAAAAATAATTCTTAACATTATGGATGAAGTAAAAGCTTTTCCATGACTAGAGGCCATGTGTTCTTTACAGGAGAAGGAATGTGAACTTTGTTACATCATTTTGAAGACTCTTTCTTGGTACCTTTAGGGCGATTTTACATGAATGCTATGTTGCCAAGAAATGGAAATGGGTACTGGTACGAAACGCGGAAACACCAATTTTCAAAAAACCTTGGGTACGAAACGTTACGGGAAACGTCTGTACAATATATATATATAAAATACTCATTTTAGAATTGTACTCCATAAACCACAAGAGATAAGTATAACTCGATAAAAAATTAAATATTTTGTATTCATTGAAATAATACACGATTACCATGTATGCTTATCTCTAGGATGTTTTGAAGGAGTTTCCGTTTCGGAAACGAAAGCAGGGGGGATAGGTGTTTTCTGGTAATAGAGCATGAATGCATTTGTAGGCACTTGGAGTACTTTTTCTTTCTTTCTTGCGTAGAGTTTTTTTTTTTGCTCGTGTAGGCATATGATCAATACCTTCTTTGTGTCTTCTCCAAGTGTCCTAACATCACATAGGGCTCCATCTTAATTACTTTGAAGATGATGAAGTTAATTCACACAAGGCTCCATCTTAACTACTTCAAGATGAAGAAGTTATCTTATAATTCTTTGTAGTATAGGAAGAAGATTTACCTCCTCACTATGTGATAAGTCATAAGTATGCAATATTTCCCGATTGACTTGATGGTAATGAACCTATGTTTGTAGAAGTAAATTTTCACATGAATATACCTTCAACCTATAACATTGTATGTTGGACTAGCACAAATATGTTTGGGGTTTGCATGTATCCTATGATAAGTCTTCATATTTAGCGACTATGCTACAAGCATTGACACTTGTGTCCGGGAGTCTTCCATTAGTTCCTAATCATAGTATCCTCTTCCCCCTTCTTGTAAAACATTTGGAAGGAATGGCAAGAAGAGGAGAGGAAGTTATTCTTAGGACCATGAGGGAAGACTCTAGGACACAAATGGTGCATGCAACAAAGTCACTAAATATGAGTAATTGTGACGGAATTCAAAATGTATGCATGCTATTCCAACACATTGTTAGAAAAATCTTGATTATTTTTGGACCTTAATTGAATTGGAGGTCAAAAAGTTGTTGGAGGAAAGTTTAATTTGTACTCTTGATTATCCATAATGGGAATTTAGAAATAACTCCCAAAATTTGTGCAATATTTTTGCATGTTTTTAATCCTTTAATTGACACCACTCTTTTATCTTCAATTTTCGACCAAGAAACAAATTATAACTACTTCCTCCTTATGGTGTAACAATATTCGAACTTGTTTTAGGTAGATCCGTGTTGTTTTAAGGATTCGAATTGATGTCTTTCCCTTGTACGAAAGGAGTCAAAAGGGATGAATTTGGCATATCTTCATGGATCCCAAAGGTGTTAACAATATCGTTGGAAACAATATGCTTTAGTGTAAGGTATACACTCTTCTTTTTGTATCTTCAAAGTAAGTTCATTTGGCATTAATTGTTTGGTTTAATTTCATTTGATGGGAGCAATGTGGCTATTTATAATGTGTATAAGATCCCATTGTCAAAGTTCACAAGGGAATTGTTTTTCCATTTATTTTATATATTGTTCAATGATATTTAGAATCCAATCCCCTCCGGATCCGAACTTGTGCCTCCTCTATAAGATACCCTCACCTTCACCATCAAGGTGATGAAAGTTGGAGGAGATAAAACTACATACAAATACTTTATATATATGAATTATATGTTTAAATCAATTCAAGTTGTGTTGCCATAGAAATAGGTAGCTTATTTGGAAGTGTAAATTGTCTTAAAACAAAATAAATCAGTAAGCTTGATCTTGCACTTTTGGAAATCGAGTTTGGTGTGCCAGTTTTAAAATTAAAAGAAATAATTTCAATCCAATTGTCATAATAACAAAACTTCTGAAGACTATTTACAAACACAGCCATAGACTAGTGAGACAATCACTTTGATCTTAGACTAAAGAATTGATGTTTCAAACTTAACTACAACAAAATAAGCTTGCATTATTGCTCCTTGGCCATAAACTCAAATTTAAAAGGTCCTCCATAGGAGCTGGGCCTATAAATAAGGCATTACCTCCAAGGAAAAGTGTGGCATAAATAATGAAATACTACACAATGATACTCAACTACCATTGTTGTTTAGAGCCTTTTTCATGGACTGGTAGAACAGAAACCTTATAAATGTTTGCTTTTGCTAAATCTTGATACAATAACCTTTAAATATAAGGAATATTGTTGCAAAGTTATTGGAGATCAAAAGCAGCTTGAGGCTTGCCCATGAGTGACATGGCGGTGGCTGCAATATGCCTTGATGATAGTCCCGCTTCATCCATCCGGTCTTTAGGAGCGCCATGTTCTATATATCTATCTGGCAACACCATTGGCCTCCACTGCAAAAGTTAAGAAATGAAAGAATTAACATGAGAAACTCAAACTTTCTTAAGTCAACCAAAAGAAAGACACTTTTGTAGCATACAATTATTTTTACCACACATATTACATTATTGGAATAATAAAATCTCTCTAAGAAAATTTTGATCGAGAAGACGCTCACAAAAACAAAAACTTTAAAATGACGGAATCCACAAAGCATGCAAAAGCACCATAAAGCAGTTTCAATACAAGAGAAGAATGAATGAGGATTTTAGAGTTATAGAAATAATTTCAAGGTCCACTAAAGAAGCATATTCGACTTGGGGTAATAAGACATATATTTAAAAACATTTGAACATAATTTATTGTACTTATGAAAGAAAATATACTCATCGCACAACTAATCAAATATTGTGTTAATAGGAAGGCCACTTCTATTGTGGCATCAACCCTAGATGACTAACACAACCTAGGGACTTGCATGATAGCACTTGGCTTACGAGGACCTCATACACCTCCTTTGACTTAACAATTGTAAACTCCTATAAGGGATACACCATGTGGGTCTGGCACATATGTGTTTCACATGTCTTACTCATCCGGTGTGGTGCCAAGTCCTTACAAAATGAGTCCCTCACTAAAGGACTCAGTTTGGTCTTTTGGGGTGTGGACTCAAATTCAAAGTATTTGGTTTTCCAAGTTTTATAGATCTCCTTGCCTTGTTGTCATATTCCTTATGGTGCTTAAAAACATTTTGAAAAATTACTATCCTCCTCACTTTAACAACTGCTGCTATTTTTGTGGGTAATTGAACATATTTTGTTGCGGGTTGCCTGTTTCTCCTTAAAAACTATGGGTAAATCCACTCAAGGAGAGAGCCGAGAGATGGGGAGGTATTAACACACAATAAAATCCAGAACGGATATGCCACTTGGTAATTAATAAGCCTACTTTTCAAAGCAAAGAACAAAGAAGTAGAGTAGAGTGAGAAAGTCAAACTAAGGTAGAGACCCAAACCTTGAGCTTTCCATCCAAGAGTCCGTTCAATGCAAGTAAGTGTGAAACATGAGATCCAAATCCTCCAACGGAACCTTCTTCCACAGTGATAAGGATTTCATGTTCTTTCACCAACCTCCTAAGCAAGTCCCCATCTAGAGGCTTACAAAAACGAGCATCTGCAACAGTAACAGATATGCCTTGTTTTTCTAGCATCTCTCTAGCTCCAAGGCAGTTCTGAATTATTGAGCCAAATCCAAGGATGGCAACTCGAGTCCCTTCCGCAAGAATCCTTCCTTTTCCAATCTGCAATATACAATTCAAAACATGTCAATGTCTGAAGCAGAAAAAGATTCAAAAACTACAATTTCTAGGAAGAGAGCTTTTAAATAACAACCTCTACAGGGGTTCCTTTGTTATTTGGAGGCAGGGGAACACCAATTCCATTTCCTCTAGGAAATCTGAAGCAACTTGGACGATCATCAATTGCTGCAGCAGTTGCAACCATGTGAATGAGCTCGGCCTCATCACAAGGAGCCATCACAATCATGTTGGGCAAACAAGCCATATAGGTGATATCAAAAGCACCGCAATGTGTTGGACCATCTGCTCCCACAAGCCCTGCTCTATCCATGGCAAATCTCACAGGGAGCTTCTGCAGATCAACATCATGAACGACCTGCAGACATCCCAAACATAAAGTATTAGGCTTCACAATTTACTCTCTTAAATTCTTATAAAAATGACATGATTGATTGATAGTCCAAGTGATTTCCATGAACACATTCTTCAATTCAATTTGTTTCTATTTCTATGAAAATACATTACCTGATCATAGCCTCTTTGTAAGAATGATGAATAAATTGCACAAAATGGTTTCAATCCTTCTGTGGCAAGCCCTGCTGCAAAGGTAACCGCATGCTGCTCTGCAATGCCCACATCAAAGCAGCGTTCTGGGAATCTCTTTTGGAAGATATTAAGACCCGTGCCACCACCCATTGCAGCATGGATACCCACAATTTTGTCATCCTTCTCTGCTTCTGCAATCAATCCTTCTGCAAAGTATTGGGTGTAGCTAAGTGTTGGGCTCTTAGCCTTGAATTGCTTGCCAGTAGATGGATCAAATTTCACTACACCTGCAGCATAACATTCAATTTCTAATCGTTAGAGAGATATAAACCAAGGTCATACCAATGGAAAATCTTAAGAGTAGGCAGTTTCGGCTAATCCATGGAAATTACAAGACAAGCACAGATGTCTTGCAGTTTGGGAATGTCACTGGGTACGAGATAATTGAAACCATATTGCAAGCCATCTCATAGAGGAAACATATGAATGTAATTTCGTATCGAGTACACATGAAATCAACTCAAGCTTGGAACATTTTAGTTTACCATGTAGTCTATCAGCTGCTTTTTCTGCAGGTGGATAGCCCTTTCCTTTTCTGTGACTACATGAATCAACACAGGCCCTGGAGCAGGCATGGCTTTAACATTCTCAAGGATGGCTACCAAATCCTGGATGCTATGGCCATCAACAGGGCCAATGTAATAGAGTCCAAGTTCTTCAAAGAGTGTAGAACGAGGAGCACTTATCATTCCTCTAGCATATTCATCTACTTTGGCTGCAATTTCATGTGTTGGACCTCCAATTTGTTGTGTAATATCCTGCACATAAACTAGCTTTCGAGATTTTGCAGAATTGAAAGAAAAAACACAGAAATCAATAAAATAAATCTAGTGAAGAACTATGAGCTTTATGGGAGACTAGGGCTGAACCTTGGCTGCTTCTCTCAATAGTCGGAACTTTTTGCTGGCCTGAATCTTAGAAAGAGCTTTGCTAAGAGCACCCACAGGGGGTGCAGGGCCATCGACAGTAGCAGTAGGCAAGGAAACCTGCTTATTATCATTCAAAATAATGATCAGGTTTGAATCAAGAAAGCCTGCATTGTTCATAGCTTCGTAAGCTTGTCCAGCAGTCATTGCACCATCCCCAATAACAGCTATGCAATGGTTAGGAAGACCAAGAAGATCTCTTCCTGCTGCCATACCTGCATAACCAATCAATCATTGTAAAAACCTATCAGAATGAACAGCGCCGATAAACACAAAAACCCTGAATAGCTACATATTTGAATGAACGAATGCTCATCATAATGAACAAGAAAGCATGTAAAATTCCAAATAGACCAAAATCTTGCCAGGTATCCATCAGAATGAGCAAAAAGGATTTCATACGGCCACAAAAATCCCAACCAAAAAAGAGAATGAACCTCTAAACAACAGATAGTTTCCATAACCACCCACAAACTTAAAGTAATCATTAATATGATCCAAAAATGTCCATCACAAACACAACAAGAAGATCACATAATTTGGTAACAACTTTGCTTCTCAGCACTTCACTATTAAAATAGAAAACTACAGATTCGGATCTCAATTGACTAGGTGTGATTGACATACCAAGGGCAGCAGAAATACTGGTGGAGCTATGTCCAGCACCAAATGCATCGTGCTCGCTCTCAGCGCGCTTGGGGAAACCAGCTATACCCGAGGTTTGTCTAATGGAGGACATGTTTGACCTCCTTCCTGTTAATATTTTGTGAGGATATGACTGGTGGCCCACATCCCAGACAATTTTATCCTGGGGAGTGTTAAACACATAATGCAGAGCAACTGTAAGATCCACCACACCAAGGCTTGCACTAAGATGGCCTCCTGTCTTGGAAACACCAAATATAATTTCTTCTCTAAGCTCCTTTGCAAGCTGCTTCAAATCCTGCAGTACAATAAAAATGAGTCAAAACATATTACAAGTATGCAGGCACAATTGCACAAATCCTCATTCAACCTTGCTCCCTGCTTCTCAGGCAAAATCCCCAAAGCTCCTATCAATATTGAAGATCTGTTTAAAAGTCAACACTTCCTTCCAGACAAAAAAAAAACATCAAAACCCCCAAATCCAAATTTTCTGAAGGCTTTAAATAGAACCAGAATTTAATTATAGAATAAAAAGCCTAAACTCCTTCCTCATTCTGCAAATTAATAAAACAAAACACAATTGATTATCCCAGAGAAAATAAGCTAGGGGCAGCTAGGGTGCAGAAAACTTGGATATAAGTTGTAATAGAAAGTGCAGGAATGGCAAAGGAAACCTGAAATTCACTTGTTGAAAACATGTAGACACCTAATCCTAACTCACAACTCTGATTATGCGTTGAGAAGGAACAACCCAGGACATCAAGTTACAAAACTCACATACAACCCAGGAAATCTAAATCTAGTAAAATGATTGTATCTTAAGTTGATAAAAAAATAAAAATAAAAATAAAAAGGCTCGGGAATGACTTACTTGAACGTTTAGGTTCTTCATATGTTTTGGATAGTTTATAGTGTCCAGCAATGGTGTGGGAGGCTTCTCGCCAGTGTATTCGATCTTCAGAGGAGCATCTTCTCTCCTGACAATGTCCTTAATGATGCTTTCTCCATCAGCATTGTTTGAATTTGCAGACACAATCCCATGCTGCAAAACAAAGAAAAAAACATCCATTCAATTTCACAAAAACAGTACAAATTCCATTCAAATACAAAGTTAATTCCCAAGATCTGTATTACATAGCCAAAAACTTTTAAATTCAAAGAAATGTTCCTCGACAAAATCATTACGAAAAAACACAGATTTGGGTGCCATAAATGTTTCAAGTGGGTACCTTTCGCTGGGATGCTCCAGCCCTTTGAAGTGCTGTATACTTTTTCTTCTGAGACACCATGAATCCCTTTTTGCTGCATAATGAAGTTCCCGACTCTGTTCTACTGTTGCCTCCATTTTTGAACAGTGAAGACGATGATGCTACCATGGAACCCATTCCCATTGCTGCTGCCATCTTTTAATCCCACTTTTGTGCAAACAGCTAACTGGAATATTAAGAAACTGTAAATACTAGCACTTGGGTATTGGTACTGGTTGTGACTGAAGGCACCTATAAAAATCACTAGCAGAAACTAAGGAAAACTGAAATGTTGTAATTGAAACAACTAAGGATGCCCAAGAAATAGCTTTACCGGACTGTGATTGAAACAACAATACCCAGTACCCAAAACTAGCTATAACAACTGATGATGGTCTGTGAAGCTTCAAACCATAAAAGTATTGTCGACAAATTAAGACTCAGCTGATGCTGAAATCTATATAACTACACTAAGAAGAAACAAACAGTGCTTTCTTGGATCAACGCCTAGAATCTAATACAAATCAATGCCCAATTTTTTTGTTTTAATGAAAATGGCATAGAACTGCCATGGACAACTCACAAAACTTCAGATTGTCAAAAATGGTAGACACCAGCAACACCAATTCTTATCCCAACCTCGCTCCTTTCAATAATGCAACCAGGAAAAGGACTGAATATGCAGCTCTCCCACAAACACTTTAATCTGTACTACTCGATTGTAATTTTTTTGGTTTGCAGGAAAACTGTTTCCAAAAACTTCTTGAGGCAATTCTGATTCAGAACTCGGAAGGAATTCTTACGCTGTAGACCAAGGAGCAGGATCGGAAGTATTTATTGGGGCGTCTAACTTTTGGCATAAGATTCGATTATTTGGATTGTAGTGAGGAATCTGCCTGTATTTCCTAGCGACAAAAAGGTCGAGCCACAGTCAAAGTTGATAAATCATATTACCATTGAACCTTAGTTATATGATATATAACTAGTTTTTCGATAATTATTGGACAACCGTCCATGGTTGGATTTTGACTAAGGCACGAGTTAAATCTCGAGCAATCCACTTCGAGGAAGTTGCTTTGTGATTTCTCTCGTGTTTTCGGTGTTCAAATGAGAGATGCCAAGAGTCTCTTGTTTTGGCTTTTTGGTCAAGGCGACTTGGTTTGAGAATTTTGCAAGTTTTGGCACTTTGTAAGAGGAAATATTCTCAGGATGACCCAAGGGGATAAGCATGGGATGATATTTATTAACAAATAAGATTGGGTGGGATGACTTGTTATTGCCCTTGGCTTTCATTAGTACAGTCTTAAATATATATTAAAATAATGTTATAAAGATCTTATTTTACAATATGCATTTTAGATTTTTCACATGTCATTATTAAATTTTTGTATTTTTTATTGATTGATAATAAATGATTTCAAGACGTAAATATGTTTGAAGTAGATGATGAATAGATGCATTGGATAAAGATGACTATCGAACCTTGAAGCGAATGTTAAACCAACAAAGTATTAGAAATATTAGGGTCTTCAATGAAATACTACACGAAGAAGATTCTTCATCTTCCAAAGGAATCGCAACACTAGATTCATGTACCTTAGTGATTACTTGGTTACAACCAAAGGAGGATTATGTATCTTATTGACCATATCAACATCTCTAGTAACGATTATCTTGTTAGTGGAAATATCAATGCATATATAAGCCTTAACTTGATCATTATAACAAACAACAAAATATCATTTACTTATAAAATCTAATTTACTCTTGTATATGCAACGAAACCAAAATCACAAAAACTTGTCACCTTAATTTTGTGTCCCAATCCAACTTGTTAAATCTTTATGATCATTTTTTGTCAATAAATCACATCTTTAGTTTGCTATCTCATAGTAAGCTTTAGAGCTAAGTTCAAACACAAATTTTATTCTTGTAATACCAAAGATCTATCTTTATTTATAAATTTGTTGTGTTTCAAAAATTGTCATTAATTTAGATGTTTTATTTTGAATTCTACTATTTTATACTATTTATGTTTCATCTTAGAATAACACAAACACTAAGAAACAATACCAAAATTGTTACTCCAGAACTCATAAAAACAATCTCATTTTCATTTAGGTAGAGGTGATTACGGGTTTTAATATAATATTCGATTTCATGTGAATATGGAGATAATCATTAGCTCTAGATAACGGGAAATAAAACCAGACTGTAAGATGCACGAAACTCAAAAACAAAAAGTTGTGTGATCACCCTGACCAGTTTCATATAAGTATAGAAATGGGTGTACCAAAATTGTACAATATAGAAATGGCACACTCTGTCAAATACAAAGTTGGTCTCATGAATAAGATTAATTACTTCTAAACTTCAAAATCCTCTTATTAGTTTCATTGTGGATTGGTGGAAAATTGTTCTCCTTTCCCCAAACCTTAATCCAACATCAATAACTTTCAAGACCTATAAAAATTGAGGGTGTTAATGGGGGCTTGTATTATCCTCCATCATGTCCCTCATGTCTTGATCAACAATTTAGCAATCAACACTTGATGCAAATAATTAGGAAGTCCATACATATACAAGTATCCTAACCTTTGTCATTTAATGGATGCTACACAATTACAAGATACATGATTTAACCTAAATGGTTAATATCTTAGGGGTAGTAATCGATGGTAGATTATCCTAATCAATTAGTTTCTAAGGCTAATTGTAACAATATCAGGAATAATCATATGAACAAAGCTAAACAATGATAAACAATGTAATCAAGTATTAACAATGAGAGGGAAAATAAGACTTAGCTGATATCCTAATTCTGTGCTAATCTATGGTGTTCTAATGACTGGAAATGGTTGGAAATGATCTGATAGAGCCTCATTGTTGAAAATGTATCGTGAATCGCCTTCACTGAGACCAAAACGGATGGCATGGGCCAAAGCGCACCCTTGATATGGTCTTTTTGTACACCCATGTTCCTCCAAATCCTCTTCTCCTATTAGTTTATGGGTTTGTGCATTGTCTTATGATTTTCTCCTATCTGGAATCAAGACATTTGGTGGTCGTTGGCAACTAAAGTCTTGCAAAATAAATATTAGGTGGGTTGTGGGCACCCCCGTGCACCGTCGACATCGCCACTACTACTCTAAAGAGGACCCAAACTGCGTCATCCTCACATAGTATGTGATCTCTAAAATGTATGCAACCAAATAGATAACCATGATCTTACAATAATGAGATTGTACTTGCACCTTTTCCCTAGATTGACTTGGAATGATGATATGTTCCTTATATTTGTAGATTTGAGTGGATGATTGCCCTAGAATGAATATGCAAAGTATATGAAGCTCAAGGGATTCTTGGAATGGATTTTCCTATGTAAACCAAGGAAATTACATGAATAGAGAAAATTAACAAAAAAAAACAAATATTCCCTTGATAAGTTCCAAAGCCACCTCAGATTGGATTTGAATGTAGAAGCAGGGTTGAGTAATGCTCTTGTTGGATTTGATTGATTTGAATACTTTTTAGATTTGTGGATGCTCCAAGAAGTATTCGAATGGAATATTGATCAAGCTATGAGCATGAAGATGATTGATTTGACTTGATTTGATATTTGATAGAATAATGGTATGATTGATTGATTCACCAAGCAATTAGACGAATAACAATATGAACTCTCAAGCTTGTTGGTGGATGATTTGTGAAGGAAAGACCATTGATTTATAGTTGAGGAAGGAGAATCCTCAAGCCAATATTAGATTGGATTGATATGAAGCTAACTAAACATGATTGATTTGTTTAGTTGAGTTTTCAAATTGATTGAGGAGTGAACTATGTTCTAAGCTTGCATGGATGAGCTATTGTTGAGTTGGAAAAGGTTGCACATGTTTTTGACTATTTAAACTTAGAATTAAATATTAATTCCATGTCCTTTATTTTATTCACCCAAAAAATGACGTGAATGATTTTATTTTGGAAGGATGTGAATTAATTTTGGATTGCCATGACTTGGGAGATATATTTAGTTAACTCAAATGCATGATTTGATTTAATTTAGACATATCTGTTTCACCACAATGTTGCGTATAAAATAGATAAGGTAAGGTGAGGTGAGGAGGAATACCTATGAAGTCGAAGAAGGTTGTGCACATTATAGAAGACCAGGCTGATCATGAAGAGATCCTTTTTGGATAGGAAGGACTACCTGCAATACAAAACAATACCACCAAATAGAGTCAATAATATAGGTTAGTGGACTAGTACAAGCTAGATCTCGGGGAAGTGAGTGCTTCCTCGAAAGGCTATCAATCCACTTTCAATATACAATTTAATGCAAAGAAATGACAAGAAGTGAAAGGTCCTATTGTAGTAACATGATTTAGGTATCTCATATACTAACAATAAACTAGATTTAAGATAAATATTGAATATGTATTTAAATCTAGAAAAGGCCGGGGTGGTCAAGGCAAAAAGGTGTGGTAGAGGCTATTAAAGAGGTCTAGGTGAGATTGGGTAAGGTTTTGGGTGATTTTGAGTGAGTTACGGGATCTTTGGTCCGGGAAATTACTAGACATAATGATTGGTATCGGTTAGGTGGCGACCGATGCCGGTGATTGTAATAGCCAATTGTTCGGTTGGGTGACCGACGTTGGTAGGCGAAATTAGATAAAAACATATTAAAATGGGTTGGTTGGGAGTTCTCTGTGATTGCACAGAGAGTTGGGAAGACTTAGGCTAGGTGTTAGGATTTATGTGAAGACTCAAAGATGGTAAAATAGGTGGTTAGGGGGACAAAGAGGTTCAAATGGGTAGGTTGTTGGGTAGATGGGTGTAGGAGGTATCCAAAAGGGAAACAATCTAGAAAATAAATGATTTAATACTAGAAGCTAATGAAACTTAACAACCAGATTAAAATACTTATCTGGAGATTGGAGGTTGATAGATGATGGTTGTTGGTAGGTGCTTGGAGAAGAAACAGGTCCAGATCCACTATAGCAGCAATGAAGGCTCAATGTCACCCTGTGTGAATGATCTGAAGCTCTGGAGCAACATGATGATTACTGATGAAGAATGTGAGTGCTCAGCATCTTGTGTTGGTCATCAGAATCTTGTTTTGAATGCTTGGATGTAAGAGCTAATAATGCCAAAACTTAAAAAGCTAAGATCCAAGAACCTGCAAAGGGTTGGAATTTCCTATTTAAGGAAACCGACAACGGTTAGGTGTAGTAGTGCTGACCGATAAATAACTAGAGTCGGTTATGGAGAAAAGGTCTATTTTACGAAAAATAGCATTTTCTCTCCATTTTTGACATTGATCAAGTTTGTTATGGAATAGGAGTCTAGGTTGGCTTTAAATGAAGTGGGAAATTGGTAGGAGGGATAATAGGTAATGAATGTTAGGGTTAGAATGAGTCCTAGTTAGTTAAGGGGAGTGGTGACTTAGTTTAGGTTAATAAATAGGCTTGGAATGGGTCCATGGTGAGGTGGAGAGAGGTGAGAGAATTATTAACTTAATATGAGTAGTTAAATTAATAATAATGTGTGGAGGGGTCATGGTAGGGGGTATGTGTTGAATTAATTAATTGGAAGGGGCTTAGAGGGTTGTGACCTAATTTTGGTGTCTACATTTTCCCCTTTTTCATGTACGTAGCTTGTATTGATAAGTGATGATGACAAAAATAGGAAGTGGTTTCCCTAGGTATGGGTGAAGGTTAGGTTGCCCCTAGGTATGGGTGGAGGTGATCCCCCTCAAACCAGAACTGATGAAGGAGCAAGCAAAATTCGGTGATGAGTTTGATAAAGTGGTAGGTGATGAAAAATGAGGTAAGGTGTGGGTATAGGAAATGGTGATATCGGTGTGGGTAATATGTGGGGAATTCAAATACACGCACATGTCGAGAATGTGAAAAGGCACTAGGCTTAAGAGCTCACAAAATCTACATCGTCAAAGGTGATAGTTTATCCAAACAAGGTTGATATGGTCCAGGTATCTAAGGTATAGGAAGTGCTCTGGAAACATAATGAGGCTAGGTGTAGGAATGGGCATAGGTGTGTTCTAAAGCACCAAAGGTTTGGTCTGGTTGAGATAAACATCATGACATAAGGAAAGGAAAGGTCAGTAGGCTAAACAACATGAGTAGTGTCATCATAAGGTACATTGAGTAAGAAAATTCAAGTGTTAAATGGGTGAGGTCGATGTGGGTGTAGGTGTATAGGTAAGGTCGTGGGTAAGGCCGAGGTGTAGGTAAAAATGTGCCCCTAAGTATAATTAGGGAGGTGACTAGGCTGGTAGGGCTATTAGGTGAGTTGATAGGGTTGTGTTAAGGCCGTGGCAGTAAGAAAATGACATCCTACAACAAAAATTTGGCAAATTAGGAAAAATTGGTTTAGGCAGGGTGACTGATACCGGTTGAGAAGTAACCAATGCTGATAAGGGTGATCGACACCGGTCACCTAGGGCATGACAAAACCGACGTTGGTCACCCAAGTTTTGGGTTAAAATGTAAAATCTATGTGGAAAAGGCTCATTTGAACCTTTTGACTTGGTGAAAATGAAGAGTGAGAGAGATTTTGCAAGAAAAAATGACAAGAGAAAGCCGAGAGAGGTGAGTTGGCGAGATTTGGTTGTGGGAGGAGTAGATTGTGAGGGCCCATGAGATCTACCTAATCCAGTTGAATTATTGAGAGTGGGAGGTTGATTTTAGACATGGCAGAGGTAGGAGAGGGCGCATGAGGAGGTCAAATTCCTATTCTAGAGATCCCACACAAAGATGACATCGAGTAAAGGTAGGATTTGAGCTCCATTGTTTGTTTTTGGTGAAGAATAAGGTAAAATAGATTAAAAGTTTTGGTTTTGAAATTTGATTGAAATTTGGTTAAAATTAGGTGAAATTGGGTATGGGGAGGGTGAAATTAGTTTAATTAGGGGTGAAAATGAATTTGGGGGAAATTTGGGGTTGATTGGGTGGGTAGATTAGGTTGTTTTTCAATTTTTTTGGAAATTGGGGACGTGGGGTTGGCCCTAGGGCTGAACTAAGTAACCGACGCGACGGTATCGAGTTCGGCATGCATTGGTAGGCTAACCAACGTCGGGGTGAAAAAGGGGACATGTATCGGTCGGGAGATCGATCCAGTCACTATGAAAAGTGACTAAGTGTGAAAAAAGGTTAGTTGGGGAGGCTGAAAGGTAGGGGAAGGTTGGGTAGGGTTGTCAAGGTAGGAAAAGGGTGGGTTTAGGCTAGGTAAGGATGGGTTTAGGCTAGGTAAGGGTGGGTAGGAAGAAATGAGAAGGTGTAGGGACATAGATCAAAGGTATAGGTCAATAGTTGAGAATGGGCGCAAGGTGGATGAGGTAAGTTAGGTCAATAGGTGAAGGGGGAAATAGATGAAACAAAAAAAGTGTAGATGTTTAGGCTAGGTAGAATGGATTTCAGGAAAGTAGGTTGGGTAAAGGTGGGTAGGCTAGGAAAGGTGTAGGTAGGTATTGGGCTAGGTATGGTCGAATAAATAGTAAGGCAAGGTAGAATGTAAATCCAGGTAGGCAAGGGTAAATGATTAACTGGTGTGAATGTTGATGATAGCAACAACAACAACGATGATGATGAGAGATAGACTACCACCCCTATTAGTCGAGATGAGACCCAATGTTACAAAGGATGAGTGGGATCACATGAGGGATGTTGGGTTGGGCATTGTTAGATGGTACAAATGGATTGTTTGAGATCATAGCATGATGGTCTCCCTCATCGATAGATGGGACCCGATGACCAACACATTCCACCTACCTACTAAGGAGATGATTATCACCTTGGAGGATGTCTACAGGATCCTGAGGCTACCTATTGTTGGGAGCCATTGTATCATATCTCTTCGGATGAGTCATTTGATCCTATGGTTACAGTTTTTGGAGAGGCCATGGAGATTTGTCTTATCACAGTGTGAGCATTAGCTATGGCGATATGTATGCTGCACATCCATAGGAGAGCCTTAATTTGCGGTGTTGATGATGGTGGGGATTGGTTGTTTTATGCTCCCAGACTTTGAGGGTGGGAGGTTTCCATGGGCATTGATGGGAGTATTAGAGGACATGATTGAGGATAGGGTCTTCTTTGCATGGGCACCAAGCTTACCTAGTATAGTTATACAGGGAGTTGTGGGCATATAGGAGGATTTGGTGGTTTGGTTTGTGTTGCACCTATCTTCTTCTTCATATTGGGCCTATGAGCATATAATATTTCCACATTCACTAGGCCTTCCATGACAGGATTGGTATAGAGGATTCTATAGAGCAAGCTTCAGATGATGGATTTAGATAGGGGCACATGTGAGGGTGGACGTGACATCATGGGATGTGACATATTATAGCATGTG
Source organism: Taxus wallichiana var. yunnanensis (assembly GCA_018340775.1). NCBI lineage: Eukaryota > Viridiplantae > Streptophyta > Pinopsida > Cupressales > Taxaceae > Taxus > Taxus wallichiana. The sequence continues at coordinate 506,125,918 of CM031241.1, read as the reverse complement.
TTGGATGGACATATCAATAGTTGATATTTTTGGAGGCCATATCTTGGTTACCCTTCATTTGGAGGTATGGTGGAGGAGTTGGCAGGTACACAAGCTAGTGCGATGGATATAGGGATGTAGACCTAGAGAGCATGAGATGATACGGTTGATTGACCGGGTCGACGACGTTAGTTTGGGCTATGACAAGATGTGCCTTCACCCTTCCCATAGTACTGTAGGGATGACGTGGAGAGACCATTATCTCCACCACATCCGATAGATCCAATAGGACAGGAGGAGTAGGTTACCGACAGGAGGATTGATGATGCGGGCTATATATGGATGGATATAGGTAGTGGTGGATAGCCCAGCTATAGGCAAAGCACCTCCGAGGCCATGACAACCTGATTTGACTATTATTACTGTTGAGAGGGACAAATTATAGGGACATGTGATTACTACATTATAGGGTCAGGTCACAACATTACAGTGGTAGCTAACAGCATCTCAAGCACAGGTGACTACCTTATAGGGGTAGTTAGAGTAGTGCATAGGGCATAGGTACATGTGAGGGGTGGTGAGGAACATAAGTAGTTTCCCCTCCATGTGGCCAGGAAACATGATGGAGCGCATGCATAGGGACATGGGGGACGTTAAGATAAGCACCTCCTAGGACACATGATGGAGCAGGTAAGGACAAGGGTCCATAGGTTATATGGGACAAGGGACCACTTATTACATTAGGACATGGTCCAAATAGGTGTTAGAGTGATGGCACCTCCACAGGTGATATCTATGGATAGGTATAGGGAGGTCTTGGTGGAGGCCAGGTATTATGAGGATCCGACTTATAGAGAGTGGTATCCATTTTATTAGCTATGCCACTTATAGAGCCCAACAGAAGCTAGTGAGAGGTCCAGTTCATGGACCCAGTAGTACCAATAGTTCAGAGGAGCCATTGGTCTGCATGGGCAAGGCCATCGTGAGAGGTGACCAACTTCACGAAGATAGAGGTCCACTGAGGGGAAAAGAGAGAACAAGAGAGGTTCGATCCCTCCTAAAGATGATAGATGATGGATATACCGAGTATTTTTTATTTTTGACTTATATATATTGTCCTGCATTTGAAGATGCGAGATGTACATGAGAGTTTTTGAGAGACTTTATTTATATTTGTATATACATTGTATTGACATACAAACTTTCCAGTATATAGATGATGATGGTATTTATATATGTTGTGTTTGGATTTCATTTCCATTGTATTGTTATCATGGAAACTAGATGTAGGCATTTTATGGTTGTATGCTTTCATTTCATTTCCATTTTATTGATGTGATGGAAAATAGATGATTAGGCATGGTGTGATTGATGTATGTGGTATGATGATGTTGTTTAATTTTGTATTGTGTTATGGAAACTAGATGATTAGGCATGGATATGTTAATTTTGCATGATATGAGTATGATGATTTTTGGATTTCCAATGTATTGATGTTATGGAAATTATATGATTATGCATGGTTGTGTTTAATTTGGATTTCTAATGTATTGATGTTATGGAAATTTAGATGTAGGCATGGTTGGTTGTGTTTGTTTAATTTAATTTCCAAGTTATTGGTATTATGGAAAGTAAATGATGATGTGTATGGGTGATGTATGGTTTGTTTTGGGTTAATTTCCAAGTTATTATTTTTATGGAAACTAACTAACTAGTTTTTTTTTTTTTTCTTTTTGGGGGGAAATGGTGGGGGAAAAGAGTGTCCAAGCTAACCTCTCGAGGGCCCCATGCCCTCGAGTGTTGCCTACATAGCCCTTGCAAAAGGGGCCTCTAGGCCGATGTAGTTCTCCCTTAAACCAAGGAAGAATGAGATTGGGTTAGGTAAGTTGAGTAGGTAGGTGTGGTATAGTTGTTTGGGTAAGTTGGTTGGGTAAGGCATGTTTGAAAATATGTAAAGTCAAATGTTGAATAGGTAATAGGCAAGGTGAATTAGGCATAGGCATAGATGAAGGTGTTATGGTTGATTCAATTTGATGGTCTTGTCTGTTGAAGAAACAACGAGTAAACAGATAAGAAACCAAAAGAAGTGGCATACCCATATTTGGCAAGGACCATAATTGTCATACCCATAGACTTATTGAATGTAAGTCACTAGATAAACTACATGAGTGATGGGTCTAGAGTTGAAAGAAGTTCATGTGATCACAATGTGTAGAATACATGCCACGTCCCTTGAGTAGATAGGAGTAAATAAATGAAGGTAGGGTGGAGTGGTTTGTTAAGCGTAACCTTGTTGTGGGACAACATGCCCCTCTACAAGATACCCAAAACCAAAATAGGCAAGTCCATGACCAAAAGTTTGTATTTTTTTATTTTTTTTTTTTTTTTTTTTTTTGCATGTATAGATATCAATGCGAGAAGTCTATATTGGGATAAATAGGTTCTCCTTGAGGTCTTCATGAATTTGATTGATGCGGGAAGCTCCAAAATTATTTTATTTGAGAGATATAAATTAGTCTTCTTTTGGGGATAGACTAAGTGCAATAAGTGGCTAACTTTTTATAGTTGTCCTTGAAAGTAGTCTACTTATATAGAAGCAAGAGAGAGACATAGATGTCCTTTTGAGGGAATCATCTATTTGTAAGAAGTTTGACTCAAGGAGTAGAAATTTTTTGTTATCCCATATATTTTTTTTTTTTTTTGTACTTGAAGTCATGGACAAGACTATAAAGGAGTATAGGCCTCTTTTTTATGAAGGAAAAACCATAACACAAAAAGGTTAGCTATGAAAGAGGGGTTTCAAGTGACGAATGACCATGGGATTCCATCCGAAAAGGAGGAAAAAGTATCCATGAGAATCATGCCATGAGTAGAGCCGTGGTACTCATATTGAAGACAAGGCTGAATGGTGATGGATAATCACACAATTCTAGTTTAGTCATTGGTCCTTAAAAGAGGTAGGTGGAAGGAGAGGTTTGCTCAAGGGATGAGCATATAAGTGACATAAAGTGATGTAGTACTTTATTCAATAATATAATGGTCAAAGATGCAAAGGAATTAAGGGGCTCAGGTTTGGGTTTACCTTCAAGAGAAGATAAACGATAAGTTCTGATCCATAGGTATGGGTGACGATGTAAGGTCCAAGCCAATTAGGAGCAAACTTTCCTCGTTTAATTTTCTCCACTTTGGTCACATGTTGGTTTTCCTTCAAGACAAGGTCACCGATCTTGAAAGTTTGTTCATGAACACATTTTTCATAGGCACGCTTGATGCGTTTTGGTAGATTTGGAGATGGTCTAGAGCATTTAGATGACGTTCATCCAATAGCTCAAGTTGTGTCAAATGTTCTTAGTGAAAATCATCATCAGAGAGCATATCTTTGAGTGATATACGAAGAGATGGAATTTGGACTTCAGAGAGGTAGGAAACCTCTATACCGTAGACCAAAAAGAAAGGTGTGGCATTGGTAGAGTGTGAAAACTAGTACGATAAGCCCATAAGGACAAAAGGAATGTGCGTGTGCCAATCCTTACCAATGTCATCAATCACTTTCATAAGAATTTTTTTGAGGGTTTTGTTAGATGATTTGGCTTGACCATTTTCTTGTGGGTAATAGGGTGAAGAGAAATTGAGTTGAATGCCAAAGTTGTCACACAATTTTTGTAGGGTTTTGTTTTTGAATTTTTTTCCGTTGTCAGTGATGAGGTGATGAGGAACACAAAAGCGAAAAATGATATGGTGGTTGATGAAGTCAACTATCTTCTCGGCTTTTGGTAGAAATGAGAGGGATGGCATTCCACCCATTTAGTGTAATATTTAGTTTTGTGATGATCCAACTATGATGTTGAGAAGAATGAGGGTTAATCTCTCCAATGAGATCCAAACCCCATTGAGAGAAGGGCCAAAATTATTTGGTGACTTGTAAGGTGTGACTAGGGGTATGATGAAGGTTAGCATGCTACTAACACTTCACACAACTATTTGAATGTAGTCACAACAATCTTGGTTAAGGGTTGGCCAGTAATAGCCAAGGTGAAGGATACATTTTGTAACAACGAGGCCACTGAAATGTCCCCCACAAATCCCATCATGAATTTCTTTGATGGTGTATGGGATTTTAGAACTGGTGAGGCACCGCAGAGGATACCATCAAAGCCACATTTATAGAGAAGACCTCCCATGATGACGTAACGAGAGACACTTTTGAGGAAGGCTCGTCATCCATTACGAGTGAGATCTGGAGGTAGAATTGAAAGGGAGAGGTAGTCAATGAGAATTTGCTTATACCAAATGTTCATGGGTTAGTTTCGATTCTTCCCACAAAATTTATGTTGTGGATAATATAAGAGGGTGACTGCAACCATTGTATTGTGACAAATATTTTGGAGTCCAAAGGTGAGGTAGGTATTTGAGAAGCAAGACAAGCCATGGTATCCATGAATTTTTAGTGGATCATGGAGTGGTTTGAATGAGGAAGTGGTCAAACGTGGTCAAAAGTATGTTGACATGATGTTTATACTTTTGAAGCACCTCATTACGACAATTAGTACAAACCATTGACTTGGTTCACAACTAGTTGAGAGTCACCAAAGATATTAATGGATTTAACATCTAGGGTTATGATAGTTTGAAGACCCAAGATAAGTGCTTCATACTTAAAGCCATGTTATTGGTGCAATCAAAGTTGAGTTTGAAGGATAAAGGCATATGCTCACCATCAAGAGGAATGAGGATGACCCCGAACCACCCCTACATTGAAATTTAGAACCATCAAAGAATAAGGTCATTTGGTAGACAATATCATCGAGGGAGAGGGTAGTGATAGATTCATCAGGAAAATCAAAGTTAGAAGATTGATTTCAGGAAGAGGAGCATTTGCAAGTTGATCTGTAATGGTTTGTCCCTTGATAGACTTTTGATGAATGAATTCCAGGTCTAGGTCTGCAAGGAGCATGAGCTAATGCACGGTGTGTTGGTGTTGGTAAGGTTTAGCATACATGTAATGCAAAGGGTGATGTTGGTGACAATGAAGGTTTTGTGGTTAAGTAGGTAGTGGCAAAGTTTGGTGGCCATGAAGACCAAGGCTAGGAAAATATTTTCAAGCATGAGTATACCTAGTCTCATAGTCTAAAAGAGTATGAATTATGTAATAAACCACTTCTCCTATGTTTTGCTCATCACGATGAGTGAGCATGGCACCCAAGGAATGGTCAGTGGTAGAAATGTAGAGGTAAAAAGGTTTGTCATCTTTAGGTGGGATGAGCACAGTGGTGGCTGAAGAAGGTATTTATTCAACACTTTAAAGGTTTTTGGCACTCATCATTCCAATTAAAGGAGACATCATTTTTAAGGAGATGATGAAAGGGTGACATCGGTTAGAAAGTTGGGAAATAAAGCATCGAATGGATTACAATTTTGCCTTGAAAACTATGAAGTTGTCGAAGGTTAGTAGGTGGAGGCATCTTAAGAATAGCCTTGATTTTGGTGGGATTGACTTTGATGCCCCAAAGAGATGATGAAACCAAGGAGTTTTCCAGAGAGAATATAAAAACACACTTCTTTGGTTGAAGGAGAATGCAATATTGGATGAGACGATCAAAGATGACTTTAAGAACTATGAGGTGTTCGACATGAATTTTGGACTTATCGAGAAGGTCATCAACATAATCTTCCAATATGTCATGCATGATATCATGGAATATATAGGTCATAACGTGTTGATAGGTGGCACCAAAATTTTTCAAGCCAAAGGTTATGCATGATAATAAAAAAGGTCCCCAAGGGGTGATGAAGGTGGTTTTGTGTTGATCTTCTAGAGTGAGTAATATTTGATTATAACCCGAGAATCCATCCATAAGAGATAACATCTCATGGTGGGTGTGTAAGATCAATGAGTTGGTCGATGCTAGGCAGAGGAAAGTCATCCTTAGGGCAGGCAAGGTTAAGGTCACGAAATTCTATGCAGATGCAGAGTCCCCCTATTGCTTTGGTGACAGGAACAATGTTAGAAATCCATTGTGGATAGTTAATGGGTAGAATGAAAAAATAGAAATAAGGCATTGAAGTTCTTCTTTCACAAGAAGGGATGTGTGGATGCATTTTTCGCAGCTTTTATTTCATAGGTTTGGCATCGGGGATAGTCATGATATTGTGGACCACATGATATTTGGGTCAATACCGGGCATATCGACATAAGACCAAGCAAAATCATTGCTATGATCTCAAAGGAAAGAGGTGAAGGATTCATGTTCAGCAAAATCTAAATATTGACCTATCTTTAGAATTTGAGGGTTGTCCTAAGTGTGAATGTTGATCTCTATGGTCGATTCATTTAACATGGTTTGTGTCTCAAAAGGTAACGACCAATGAATGTAAGAATCATCTAAGCACCTAAATATGTGAGAATATAATCATCATCTTGACATCAAACGACGTTAATAGATAAAGGTTTCATCATATAACATGTCAGGATAAAGAAGAGGAAGGGAAAAGGGCACCTCATCATGATGATAGGTCGAGGTCTTAAGAAAGAAATGTTTACGAAAAAAAAAAAGTTAGGAGGGATGGATTCTGGATCCATGGACTTCATGGGTGAAGGTGGTGTGGTAGGTGAGTTAGGTGGGGAAGGTTTATCTTCCTCTACGAGGTCAATTCTAGCCTTCTTAGGACTAGGTGGCACGGAAAATCCAATACCACAATGGTCTTTGTGTTTTTAGGTGGTGCAAGGTATGACTATATGATGACCTTATTCATAAAGACCAAAGCCAAAGCCCTTCCAGGCACATTGATGAAGAAAAGTGTGGGTGAAGTGGTGGTTGGTGAGGTATTGGAAGTTGGATGAGAAATTTCAGGTTTGGGTAGGTGGTTGAGAATAAGAAGAAGTTTGAGTCCCCATATGTCAGTTGGTGCGAAGGTGGGGAGGACTGTATGGAAAAACCTCTCCTATATGATGGTCATAACGTGGGTGTTGGTGAAGGCTTTGTACTCCTGAGGAGTAAGGAAAGTGTTTATGTTGTATATAGCAATACTCCCCTAGGGAGAGGCATTGAAAAAAACCTACCATGGGATAAAAGGTCGGTAATTGGGTAGTGAGGATGGATGAGCTACTCAAAGTTTGAGAAGGTGGGTATCACTTTTTGGTGAAATAAGCGGGTTGGTAGATGGGTTAGTTATGGAATTTATGGCAGTAGAGGGGATAAATGGGTGAAATTTATGGAAGGTCGGCAACATAGGAGATAGATGGGCTGGTTGTGGAAGGTGTAGTGGAAGAAGTGGTAGATGAGGCAACAAAAGAAGATGAAGCGGTAGGGGTGGTAGATACCTTGACTAGAACAAGGACATCATTTGGTCGGTAAAGCATGTTGTAGGTTTTAAAAGGTGAAGGATACACCGAATGGTGTAGGGTTCCTTCATATTCAAATTTTAGGAAATGGTGAAGGGTTGAAGGTACACACCCCATGGCATGAATCCAAGGTTGTCCAATCAGTAGGTTATATTAAAATTCCACGTCAAGAACATATAATAGTTTAAGATAGGTTATATTAAAATTCCACGTCAAGAACATATAATAGTTTAAGATTGGTACGGGGACCCAAAAATGTGGAGGATGACGGTGAAAAGGGTAGAAGTCATGACATAATTCAAAGAATACAACATGAGAGGGTTATTATGTATGCAGTTGGCGGGCATGCGTAATTGTTCGTATGCATGGGAAGAAATGATATTAATTATAGCACCTCCATCAATCATAACATGTCAAACACGAGTATCATTGATGTAAGCGGTGATGAAGATGGCATAATCAAGATCATCTAATTGTATAGGGGCGATATCTGAATCATCGAAACTGATGGTGGAAACCTAAGGAAAGGTAGTGGGAGCAGAAGTTTGAGGCGAGTAGTGAGGGTGGCCACATGATGAGGGGTAAAGATGGTGGCCATAGGTGTAGGATCATTTGGTGGAACCTCGATAGATTGTAAGACCTTAATGAGGGCTTGACGATGAGACTCATAGGTTTGAATTAAGTCATACAAGGACATATTCAGAGGAGATTGATGAAGTTGTTTAATCATAGAGTGATGTGTGACTCCATTAGAAATAGGATAAGTCTGCCCACAGATGGTTACCTTGGGGGTAGGTGTAGGTGGAATGGTGGGTGAAGGTGCACTGGATGGGCTACCAGTTTTCTCTTTTCCTTTGTCTTTTTGTTGGTTTGGGTTTGAGCTGGCCATAATTCTTAATAGGTGGAAGTGAGATAGCGGACATTTCTAACAACCTAGCGAGGATGTTAGAATATGATCCTGCCAATAGGTCACAGTGAGAAGTTAGAGTTTTCTTGGATGAAGGTGTGTGTGGTTTTGTGGGAGAGGTGTTGTTGGAGGTAGTTTAGGTGTGACTACCTTTCTAGTAGGTAGTGAAGGTTTTTGTTTCGGTTTATGTTGCACCTTCTTGGGTAAAGGTGCAAGAGGGGTGTGTGAGGTAGAAGGAGATGTAGAAGGTATGGATACCCTAGAAAGCCAATTACCAAACATAGTGAGTTACGAGCTTGATGGTCCGAGGAAATTACCAGGACATAGTGACTAGTATCGGTTAGGTGACCGATCTCGGTACTGTAATAGCCGATGCTAGTTGAAGGCGACCAACCCCTGGTAGGGGAAATTAGATAAAAAGATTAAAATGGGTTGGTTAGGAGATATCTCGTGATTACACTGAGAGTTGGGAAGGCTTAAGCTAGGTGCTAGGATTTATGTGAAGACTCAGAGATGATAAAATAGGTGGTTAGTAGGATAGAGAGGTTCAAATGGGTAGGTTGTCGGGTAGGTGGGAGTAGGAGGTATCCATAAGAGAAAAAATATAGAAAATAAATGATTTAATACTAGAAGCCAATGAAAATTAACAAGCATATTAAAGTACTTACTTGGAGACTAGAGGTTGATAGGACGATGGTTATTAATAGGTGCTTTGAGAAGAAACATGTCCAGATCCACTTTGTAGTAGTAATGAAGGCTTAGTGCCACCCTATGTGAATGATTTGCAGCTTTGGAGAAACAAATTGATTACTGATGAAGAATGTGAGTGTTCAGGTATTGTGTTGGTCATTGGAATCTTGTTTTGAATGCCTGGATGTAAGAGATAAAAATGCCAGAACTTAAAAATCCAAGATCCAAGAACCCAGGAAAAGGGTTGGAGTTTCCTATTCCAGAAATTGATGAAGGCTAGGTGACTGGTTTTAGCAAGGAATAACCGACATCGGTTATGGAGAAAAGGTCGTATTTTACAAATAAAAACTTTTCTCTCCATTTTTGGCATTGGTCAAGGTTTGTTATGGACTAGGAGTCTAGGTTGGCACTAAATGAAGTGGGAAATTGGTAGGAGGGATAATAGGTAATGAATGTTAGGGTTAGAATGAGTCCTAGTTAGTTAAGGGGAGTGGTGACTTAGTTTAGGTTAATAAATAGGATTGGAATGGGTCCATGGTGAGGTGGAGGGTGAGAGAATTATTAACTTAATATGAGTAATTAAATTAATAATAATGTGTGGAGGGGTCATGGTAGGGGGTATGTGGTGAATTAATTAATTGGAAGGGGCTTAAAGGGTTGTGACTGATGATTTTATTTTGGAAGGATGTGAATTAATTTTGGATTGCCATGACTTGGGAGATATCTTTAGTTAACTCAAATGCATGATTTGATTTAATTTAAACATATCCTCTTGATTTTAATAATGATTTTTAGCTTTAGTCATGACTTTAGTCAACTTGAGTTGAGGAGGTGGATAGGATGTGGATAAGAAATGAGAATATTTAATTTATTTAAATATGAAAGTGGATATGTGAGGATTTATTTAATTAATTTGATATTAAATTAGCTAATAAAATTAGCTAAGGGGGTGATAGGGTGCAATAGAATTAATTAAATTAATTCTAGAGAAGGACAATGGGTTTAATAAGATTTTGAATGTTTATAATGCGTAGTGGTTATTTTGGGGTTTCTACAACCTATGATGTCTCTTAATGTATGCTCATTGGATCTTTGGGTGTCAAATGTGCCCGATCTCCCCTCGCTAATGAATGAATGACTAGATTATGTATGTGTTTTGGATATGGAAATCTTGGATAAGGCTGAATAAAAGTGTCCCAAAGGAATTTGATTAAGAAACATGTCGTTGGAGGGAAAGGTACCAAAGCAAATGGGAAGGGACATAACATATGAATGTTATGACCAATTTTGGGTGCTTTGATTTGAGATACATGTGTGAGTGCTTTGAAAATTGGAATTGTATTGTGCGAGGGTTTAGCTTGATTCTATGGACTAATATGATCATTGTGTGAATAAATGAGTTATGTGTGTAATCAAGAATGAATGAGATATAACTAAGGATAATGATTTAAAATAATTAAATCTTATCGAGGACTTGAGATCAAATTTTTATATAATAATAATAAGCAATATCTATCATGTAAGAGACAAGCAAATGCAAACAATAGTGAGATAAAAATGAATTAGCTTGTATACGGAGATCTGGGTGATTTTGGACCGGGAAGTGGGTGGAGCAAGCTGGATTTGAATTGAGTAAGCTTTGTCAGAGAACAAAGATTTGAAATTTTTTCAGATAGAACATCCCAAAGGAGGAAAAGACTATCTGGGTGGTATTGTCCTAGAAACAACTCCAAATTTGATCTTTTCAGTGGTCTAATTATTTCTTCTTCCTTTCTCTCCTTATCACATCCAATTCATTATAGGATTTCACTGTCACACTTGAACCTTATAAAGAACCCTAACTACCTACACACGGCTCAATAAAACATTAGATGAAACAAATAAGAAATATGCTTGAGTTGGAGTGACCTCGAAAGTCACCCCAATGGGATTATCATCGAGCATTGCACTACATTTCGAATCAATGTAGTTCTAGTGTGTGTTATAGAATACCCTTGAAGCTAGGTTGCACTTTTTCAGTCACATGAAGATAGTAGACTAAAAATACTTTCCCCCCAAGATGAATGAGTGAGATGGAATTCAGAAATATCCCCTTCTATGAAATGAATAATGTAGCCCTTGAATATTGCTCTCTTCCCAAGTAGTAGATAGGAAATAATAGCCCCAAATTGCCTAGCCCACGATAATAGTGAGTAAGTCATATATATATATATATATATATATATATATATGATTCCCTTGTTTTAATTTCATCATTAAAAACTAAAAATGTTGACCCAAAGTGATAAGAAAGGTTTTAGAAAAGATAATAATTGATGTGGCATTTCAAATTTGAGAAAAGGAGGGAAAAGGATAGAAGTGGCCAAAGGGGATAATAGTGCTTGGGCACTCTCGTACTTAATGGGTGATAGTGTACATGACGATCGAGAGGATAAAATGGAAGATACATAGCTGGGTCACATGTTTTCCAATGTTCAAAAGTAAAGTGTCCATTCCGATAAGCAAATGATATAAATATAAGATGGATAACAACAATGTAAAAGCAAAACAAGTGTTGTTAATGTCTAGTTTTATTTCTTGGCAATAATGCATATAATGACATACTTAGAGGCATGATGTAAATAACAAGTGCATGATTTCATGTCTATAGATAATATGATTGAACAAGTTGGAAAAGTGTGGACTAGTGCAAAGGTGTTGTACAATTTTTGTTGTTATAAGACATGAATGACTAAAATGAGTGCCTACAATATGCTAAAAATGCTCTCTAAATGCTCAAATTCTAATTTTGGCATGGAAATTCTCTTGGAAAATAAAAATATTACTCTTACAACTTCAATATTACTATGTCTAGTTATTTCTCCTTATTCTTGACTATATTTTACATTCTTGTTGGTGAAATACTTTTTCATGTTCAAACTATATGTTTTTACCAACGCTCATGGGGTTACGCCCCTCCTTCTTGTGTATGGGGAGGCTTCCATTATCAAATGTTAACTATCCTAATTCTTTCTAAATTTCATGTGGGTGGCCAATAGACTGAGGATCACACAAGAACACTTCATTGAACCTGTGGCAAAGTGATTATACGAGGCACAAGGGAGGAATTTGAAGCGATGAGGGATAAAAGAGAGAAATTAGGAAAGAGGAGGTTATTGTTGTGAGTAGGCACTAGCAAAGTTCACACACAATAATTAGAGTAGTTCAACATTCAATTATAGGAAATCAACAATGTAAGCCATTAGTGAGACTAACAAACTAGAGACACATAATTCTTTAGATTCATCAATCAAGGATGCAAATTTATTTCTTGATCACTATACTTACAAAGTGTAGAAAAGAGAGAGAGTAGAGGAACACATGAGAAAGGGAAATAGAATAAATATATATTTTATTTCTTGTGTTGGTGATACAAATCTCAACATCTAAACCACAATCCACAATTGCTATAGAAAAGTAAAATTTAATATCCTTTAGAATAGAGAAGCCATTCCAATTTATAGCCTTTTGAATTGTCTTATCATCTACCCCCATATGATTCTTCATATTCCTATTCCACTTGTGACTTTCCAATTACTATCATAAAATAAAAATTATGTACCTTGTACTTGTACATTTTACAAATATTTTTGTCACTTAAGTGAATAAGACAAAATACCATGATTGCTTACAATGAAGAATTAGAAAGGGGGAGAGAAGAAAGAGGGAGAAAGAGAGAAAGGGAGAAAGGAGTTGACTAACTAATTTGATGAATAAGTCTCCTTTGATGAAGAATCAACTCTCATAGGCTCCCAAAAGATCCTGGATGATGAACTCGTGCCTTTAACCTTCTTGCTGAATTGAGTGGCACCACAAATGCCACCTTCTCGAGAATCTGGGATATACACATGTTCCAAAGTGCCGAGCCAAGTCTCAAGAATTCTACCAAGCCTTCTACACCGCGTGAAAAATTCTCGTGATATTTTGTAAGATTGGAAATAGAGCCCCTAATATCTGCGAGAGATTCTAAAGTATTCTCATTGAATGAAGAGGGATCTCTTGCATCTATCTGGACCATCTCTTGAAACGAAGTCAAGAGTCCTTCGGTGGATGTGTTCTCATTGAGTGAAGGTGTTCCCAACTCTTGTACACTTTTGATAATCTTATTAGAAATCCCAGATACATGTTGTTCATAGGAATCAAGCTCAAAAATGTCCTCATTCAACACATCACACCTTGTAATCATTGTGCGGGACCAAATGTGGGACAAGTTATCAGCAATGGATGAAAACACTTTATGATTCACTAAGAAGGAAGAGTCCAAATAGGTCATCTTAGAGACCAATGGAAGAAGACTTTCCCAAATGGACCTTTCTTTCTCAAACTCCTTCCTAGTATCCCTTATCTTTGACATAGTAGCTGAGACATATTGGAACAATGAGAGCACCTCAGGAAAAATTTCTCTCCCTTTTCAATAATCATGTTCACCCATTTATCATTGGATCTTCCTTGCATGATGAACACCTGAGCTTTCTTGATTTTGGGAATCAAAGCTACAACTGGGAGAGATTGTCTCAGTTGGAGGTAAGGATGATGAACCTAGTTTGAGAAAGGATAGTACATATGAAGATAAGGTATTCACATGTTCCTCCAATTGGTTAATGGTCTTCTTGTACTCCTCATTTCATGCATAGATTCAAGATGAAGATTCCTTTAAAAGGTGAGCATCACCCTCATGAGTGGCTTGCCTCAAAGATATCCTTTTCATTGCATAATCATCAAGTTTCATTTATCCCATGGGATTATTTACCTTCGCATGTGCCACCTCCACATATTGAGATCCAGAAGCCTCGGTGTAGAAATGGGAAGTTGCATGTGCTCTCTTTCCTTCTTATTCTTTATGTACTTTGAGATGGCCTCAAAGTTAGGTGTCACTTGCTTATTACACTGTCCTGAATTATTCTCCAAGTAATTCCTTTACCCATGACAAAGGATCAATATGTTTCAAAATTAAACTAGGCATCTCAAGTTCTTGGTGGGAGATTGAGGCATGACTGAGATGAGCTGATTTAATTACGGAGAAGAATTTTGGATCTACCAGATGATTAGGAGATCGAGGAGGATCAATTTCACTTAGTTCAATTTGTTCAAGATGATGTTCACCAATATTAAACCTCTTATATACCTTCACAGAGGGATATAATTCAACATTATCATCATCGCCTTCTTTCTCTCTCCCGAAACATCCATTGTTCTTTTTCAAAATTGCATGATTCTTGATCATTCCATGAAATTAGGGAAAGAAAATTTGTTTGTGCCTTTCTAAATATAGGATCAAAATGAGGAGACGAAGGTGTGTGTGAAATTTGAACTTTATCAGATAACTTACTATTTTTAGTAAGTTACACCCACCCTAGGTTTTTATTTTTAGCCAACTTTCCCAATTTTCACATTTTGCAGTTTTCTAAGTTCAGACTTAGAGAATTGCACAGAGGTTCCAAAATTGTTTCATATTTATCTTTAAACTTACTATTTTTTATAAGAATCAAATTTCAACTTACTAAAAATATAAGTATGCCTTCCGGTGTTCGATTGAGGTGAAAAATGTTTCATTAGATTAGTTTTTGTTCTATGAATTCATGCTCTAATTTTTAAGTCTTTTTGATCTCCAGATTTTCTAGGATTTGAAAAGGAAAGTTTTTCTCTGAAATATTCATGGGGATGCTATGAAAAAATTATAGAATAAATGGAAATTAATTTTGGATCATCTTAAAGGAAATCTGGAATAGAATATTCGGGGAAAATTTTAGGGGAAAAAGAGCTAACATGAAGGAGATATGAGCAAAAACCAGTTTTGGAAATGGGGTTTCTGAAAAATTTCAATAGCATAAACAAGTAGTACAAGATAAATGGAGGGAATAAAAATATGAAAAATGAGGATGAAAATGGCTAAGTGTTTATTCATACTCACCTTTACACTCTAACCTAGCTAACTCACCCTTGACCATCTTAGCTTAACCCGGGTTAACTGGTAAGTGAGGATGGGTTAAAACTTTCTAAACGGGTCTAAGATGTCCTCATGTCCCTTACCACATTTGGTAAGGGATAAAGGGACAATATACTTGGAAAAATGTGCCAAGGGTGAAGGATTCATGGAGAGGGGGCCAAAACACACAAGTTTAGAAGTTGAACATGACAACCTAGTGGACAAGTTTGAAGGTTTTAAGTGATGAAATATCCTCCTCCATGTGGTGGCACACTTTTATGTCCCCCATGTTCCTTTGGGAAAGGGGAAAAAGGGACATCAACCTCTTGAAAATGCGCCATGGGTCAGATCTCCATGAGAAAGGGGCCAGAGGTGAGGGTGAGTTGAAAACACGCTTCTAAGACACCAAGATGTTGTTTAAGTGACACACACATTTCCTTCATGTGGTGGCACACTTTCTTGTCCCTTTGGGTAATGGAAAACAGGGAAATCACCATGCTCAAAATGTGCCATGGGTTCTAGAAACATGAGGAAGGGGGCCAAACTCAATGCGAGTTTATAACACCTTTCTAACACCACAAGTTGTTTGTTAAGTGAAACACACTTCTATTTATGGTGGCACATTATAGTTTCCCATGTCACTTTGGGCAAAAAAAAAAGTTAAAAAGGGCATTTGGGGTCTCCAAGTGCAATTTTTCTACTTTTGGACTCCTTCTTTCACAAAAGCGTTGCCATAAATAGTCATCCAAACCTATTTTCTTGCCCCAAGAGATTCCCCTAGGAGTTTGAGATACGGGAGCATCACCATGATGGTAGAAGTTTTTGGTTTTTATGGTATTTTGAGTTATAATAGGTTTATAGGTCTTGTTAGGTGTTTTTGACTCCTTATTCTTTCCAAGTCCCTCCTTATTTGATAAATAAATTCTTTTGAGTTTCCTCAAAAAGAGAGTGTTTGAAATTTGAATTTCAAATTTTAGTTTGGAAGGTGTAATGCTGAAAATAATTTCATGATATGTTGTAAGAGGTCAGTTAAGAGCTTATGAGAGGAGAAATGAAGTGTATACACCCATGTTAGGGTTTCATAAGTCATACCTAGCCTTATCTTAGGTTTGTTAACTTAAGAAATTACTTGGAAGCCATGATCACATAAGGGAAATTCAAATAGAGAGAGGGTGAATAATCGGGAAAGGAGACAATAAGTGTGTAACATAGCTCTATAGCTCAAGAAGCTTACAATCCATGATGCTATCAATAAGGGATTCTTGAAACAAAATGTGCATCTGTATTTGATTGCATTGAAAGTGAATGATAAGGGATTTTAAATGAATCTTCAAGATGTGGATATCTTTGCAGTTTAAGGAAGGCATGCAATAAGTGTAAAGGTGTCATAATGACAGTGAAGGCCATTTAGAGAAAACTATAAAAATAAGGTAAGCTCAAGAAATATAGAATACTTGTCCTTTCAATGAATGTTTTTGATTATGAACATTGATGATGGGTAAGATCATGAAAATGGATTTGTAGTGGTGGTATCAAATACTTAGAAGAGGTTCAAACCTTGGAGGAACCTTATGATATTTGAAATAAAGCAAAACAATCTAGAAAATCCTTCTCACTATTCAAGAACTCTATTTCAGGATTCAAGAATAATGATATTTATGTAGTTATTAATTAATAACTATGAAATATGACCCCAATTTAATGGTTGAAGGAGTTCGAGGTATAAATGTGTGCATGAGGTGTTAAGCTAGTAATTTACAACCTATAAGCCAACATTTAATACAATCCCGATTTAAGGAATACCTTGTCACAAGGGTTTGGAATGGAGGAACATCATTGTTAATATATTTCCAAAAAAATCTCAAAATATGAGTAAAATAAAATGAATAGGGGTTAAATATTATGAGAGAAATAGAGGTGTGTATATACAATGGAAATGAATGGTTTCTAGAATAAAAATGAAGAAATCAAGTCATGATGAGGAGATACCCAACTTGAAGGTCTAGAAGAGAATATTTTTGGTTAAGGTATTCCTTATTCCACATGATTGAATTTTGTGAAATTTTTGAATATCCATGGGAAGGTTATAGGTGAAGAGTGGGAAGAGGATCCAAGGTTTAACTCAGAATAATATATATTAAGTGAAAGTATACTAGTACATTCACGATTAAAAAAACTAGGAAAATCATGTTTAAACAAACAAGACCATGCATTTAGATACCTAGCTAAATTATTTGTTGTTTATCTTGTTGAGGAGTGTTGTTACGGGTTTGAGAAGTTTAGTGAGGAAGGAAGATCAACCAATGGCGGGAACAAAGGGACTCCCTTACCTTTCTATACAATACAATTCTTGTGGAGAACTAGAAAAGAGTATCTAAGGTGTGAGAGGGAGTGTCTTAAGGAAGAGACAAGTAGTAATTTGAATTGGATTTGAAAATGGATGATAGGAAGTGAGGAAAAGTGTGAAGATGAACCTAAGTAATCATGTTCATAGTGATGAAGTTAGGAACTTATTCACTAAGTTTTTAACAATTGTAGTTGTTCTCATGAGTCACTCCTCTTAAGGTTAAGCCTACAAGTGGTAATGAGAAAACAAGTTTGGAAGGTTGGGGAAGTGTATAAGGCTACGAGAAATATTTGTGAAGCCTATAAGAGTCTTGGTAAGACCTATTTTGGAAGGAAAAAATAGAGTTATAGGATTGTATTGGGTCAAGAACTAGTAAGAAGCCTAAGAAGGACAATGAAACATGAGATAGGGGTACCATTGAATGAAAAAGATATTGGTATAAAGAGGATGATAAAAAGTAGGAGAATTGTGGAATAAGGAATTATATGTAGAAGCTAGACAAGTCAATGTAAAAAAATTAAAACAAGAACACTACGAGACTCTGTTAAGAGCTCAAAACAAGAAGCTTAGAGAAGGCTAAAACTCGAGAAAATGGCATTAATGGTTATGAAGGGGCAAGAGAAAATTTTAGAGAGCATGAAAATTTTGGAATTAGGTGATATAAGGTGTTTCAATGGTTGAAACTATTCCATAAGTGTCAAACACTAATAAGCCACTACTGAAAACCATAACATGCCTAACTTGCTTAATTAGGAAAGGTGAATGAGTGAGTGGGAAGAATGTGTGTGGAATTGATAAATGAAATTTTTCATGGAGTTAGAAGGCCCAAATGGGTACTTGGAAAGGTAAATATATTGTTTTTAAAGTTTACATATTTCTCTTAACACTAAGCTTTGTCCCTTTAGAGGGCTAATTGCAAGGTTATACCTAAAACAATATTTGGAGAATAAGAGAGGATTACGAGAGATGGTTCATAAAAGTTGGTAGTATTCTTAAGGTCCATAAAAGTTATTAGAAAACCTTACAAGTCAAGGGAAATTCCTCCTATTTTGTCGATTTCATAAAAGAATGCTAATTTGCGCAGGCTATAATCCTATGTGAAGGTCTAAATGGAAAATGAAGAAATTTGAAGGTATGAAAATTTGAGAACCTTATGATCATTCTTACTTGATGTGTTTAAGTATGTTTGAGGTGAGTATAAGCTTGGGTACATTTTTTTATTTTTTTAGAAAGTTTAAGGCTCGTTGAGACAACAAGTATTGGATTGATTGTGATTACTAACTTATGGTTCTTGAAGGTTGAGTTGTTGATGATTTTCCTCTGCATTATTTTGGTATTAGAGTGGGAATAATAAAAATAATAAGAAATTAACAAGGTTTGGAAAAAATACATATTGTGTAGTTTTACAGGTTAGCTCTAAAGGAATGACTAAAGCCATGAAGACAAAAGGTATGGGGCAAGGGCCGAATTGGAGAGAGAGATATCAGATTCGAGGAGTGATTTGAAGAATTTGAAAGAATTGGAAATATTATTTTTACGGAGTAACAAGTCAGCTGTGTGGTTGGGGTTTAAAAAGAGAGTGAAGTGGCCTATAGAGTCACTTGTGAAGAATGGAAGAAGACAAAAGAAGCATGCTAGAAGAAGTGAAGAAGGTAAAAAAGTGAGAGTATATAGAGGCTTAAGGGAAAGAGAGTTTCCATGTGAGAAAAATAAAAATAGGAAGAGAAGATAATTTTTATTGTGGAGAACATAGTGAAAGATGAAGAAGAATGGAGGAGAGGAAAGGTGCAAAGAGAAGCACTTAGTGAAGAAGGATGGAAAAGGAGAAAAGTGTCAAAGAAAAAGACACTTAAGGAAACAATTTGGTCTCTAATTTTATGGACTAATGTTGTGTTTACATGTATGTTTACAAGTATAAATAATATTTTGAATAAGATCAAGAAGAAGACATTGAAATTTACAAGTAAAGAGCCAAGAAGAGCCTCCTTAAATTCAAATACACATGATGGAAGAAAAGAGCAGGTTGTGGAAGCTTATGAGGAAGAAATTGAAGACCTCCATCATGCTAATGAAGAGGAAAAATAAGATACAAAGTTCTATGATGACATGGAAAGAATTATAGTAAAAAAAGACATAAAAGAGAACAAAAACAAGAAGATGGATGGAAAAAAGGAAAAGGAAAGAGATATGATCACAAAGTTGGTCTATAACTAGGTATGTAGAGATGTAAATCATATTTTCCTTCATACACATGAGAGTGAATATTTTGATATACAAGAAGGTATAAAGAAAGATAAAGTTGGTTATTCAAAACCGAGTCGAATCATAGTTATATTATGCCTAAATGGATATAAAACCATTTGTTTGTGAACAAGAGACAAAATTCAAGTAAGAGGTTAATGAGGCTATGATATACAATGGGAAATAAGAAGAAAATGATAGAGAAAGATCACATTTCAATATGAGATAATCATACAATGAAGGTGATATATTTCAGTGAATGAGTTTCAAGGTACAAACCAGCTTATGAAATAAGAGGAAAGAATGAAGCTACATGTTTATATCAAAACAAAGGGATGAGAAATCAAGTGTGGAAATTCAAAAGAAAGAGAGAAGAGCAAGGCATCCTAACAATAACTTGACAAGAGAAGAATGCAAGAAAGGAACAAGGTAAGCAAGTTGATTTGAATATTTAAAATAAACATACATGGAATAAGACCATTGAAAGTGAAGATGAGTTGGTTTTGAGTACTATCATACATTGTGAGCAATTTTTGAATGAAATCCAAGAGGAAGAGATAAAAAAACTAAAAGAAGATGAAGATAAGGTGAAGAAAGAGGAAGTGAAAGCTGAGATTAGTATTCGACACGTGATTTCAAAGAAGGAAAACAACAATTGGGTCTTAAATTTGATGAGGCAAGTGGGGAAGATAATGATATTATGTTGTATGAGGAAATTCAAATGATTTAGGAACTATTTATGACATGTACATGTTCAAATCAGTTGAAGGAATGCACTAAAAAATAATAAAATGAAGATAAAATGCAAGAGAAACCATTGGAAATCTTGGATAAGAAGAGATCTAATGAGAATGAAGGAAATATCCAGATTCAAGAGCAAGAACAATGTGAAAAATATGATGAAAATCATTCAAGATGTTCATCATGAATAAATCAGAAATGGCATGAAGAATTCAAGGAATGGAAGAAGGAAGATCAAATTGAGACAAGTTTTTCTCATCCTTTTATATCTAATATTGCTTCTAGTTGTGTTTGTGTAGGAAAGACTCAAAGGATGAACATGGAAGGTGGAAAAAGACAAGAACAAGAAGAAAAGGTACAACTAAGCCATGAAGGAAAAGAGAAGGAAGACTTGAAGAAAAAGGAAGACATAGAGAGAAATTTCAAGGCAAGAAAAGACAATTAGAACAAAAATAAGAGTAAGAGAGCTAAAGATGGACTCAAACAAATCAAGGAAGAGAGACATTCTAAGAAAGAAAAACATTGGAAGAAAAGGAAGAAGATAGAAAACTCAATGGGTGGTTAAATTCTCTCACTAGGGGAGAATGATGCAGGAGCATCACCATGATGGTAGCAAATTTTTGGTTTTTATGGGATTTTGTGTTGTAATAGGTTTAGAGGTATTGTTAGGTGTTTTGACCCCTTTTAGTCTTTCCAAGTCCCTCCTTATTTGATAAATGAAGTATTTTGAGTTTCCCTCCAAAAGGGAGTGTTTGAAATTTGAATTTGAAAGTTTAGTTTGGAAGGTGTAATGTTGAAAATAATGTCATGATATGTTATAAAAGGCTAGTTAAGAGCTTACGAGAGGATAAATGAAGTGCATACACCCTTGGTGTTAGGGTTGCATAAGTCATACCTAGACTTACCTTAGTTAGGTTACATTAACTTGAGAAACTACTTAGAATATGTGATAATATAAGGAAATTTGAATAGAGGGGGTGAATAAGCAAGAAAGGAGATGATAGGTGTGTAGAAAATCTCTATATTTCGAGAATCTTGTAATCCATGATGGTATCAATAAAGGGATTCTTGAAACAAATTGTGTAAATGCATTTGATTAAATTGAAATTGAATGATAAGGGATTTTAAATGAATATTACTTGATCTTGAATGATCCTTGATATGTGGATAGCTTTTGAGTTCAAGGAAGGCATGCAATAAGTATAAAGGTTTCATAATGACGGTGAAGGCCATCTAGAGAAAATTGTAAAAATAAGGTAAGCCTTAGAACTATATAATAACAATCCTTTTAATGAATGTTTATTGATTTGTGAACATTCACAAAGTGGGTATCATCATGAAAATGGAATGGTAATGGTGGTATCAAAGGCTTATAAGAGGTTCAAACCTTGGAGGAACCTTATGATATTTGAAATAAAGCAAAAAAATCTAGAAAATCCTTCTTCTTGTTCAAGTACTTTGTTTCATGATTTAAGAGTAATTATGTCTATGAAATTACTGATTAATAACTATTAAATATGACCCCAAGTTAATGGTTGAAGGATTTCAAAGGTATAAATGTGTCATGAGGTGTTAAGACAGTAAGTTACACCTACATGCCAACATTTAATACTACCTTGATTTACTGGAATACCCCATCACAAGGGTTTAGAATGGAGGAAGATCCTTGTTTATATATTGCCAAAGAAATCTCAAAATATTAGTAAAAGAAGAATATGAATAGGGGGTTAAAGAGTACAAGAGAAAGAGAGGTGTGTAGAGATAGTGGAAAGGAAGGGTTTCTAGAACAAAACATGAAAAACTCAGGTCATGATGATGAGATACTCAACTTGAAGGTCTAGAAGAGAACATTTTTGGATAAGGTATTCCTTATTCCATATGCTTGGAAGTCGTGAAATTTGTGAATAGCCATGGGAAGGTTATAGGTGATGAGTGGGTAGAGGAATCAAGGTTTGACTTTGAGTAATATATATTAAGTGAAAGTAAACTAGTACAATCAATATTGCAAAACATGGGACAGTCATGTTTAAGAAAACAAGACCATGTACTTAGAGACCCTAGATAAATTATTTGTTGTCTATCTTGTTGAGGACTGTTGTTAGGGGTTTGATAAGTTTAGTGAGAAAGGAAGATTGATGTATGGTAGGAACAAAATGACTCCCTTACTTTGTCCTATATAGTACAATTCTTGTGGAGAACTAGAAAAATATCTAAGGTGTGAAAGGGAGTTTCTTAAGAAAGAAACAAGTAGTAAGTTGAATTGAAGATGAAATTGGATGAGAGGAAGTGAGAAAAAGTGTGAATATTAACCTAAGTATTCATGTTCATAGTGATGAAGTTAGGAACTTATTCACAAAGTGCAGTAAGAGTCATAATTGTTCTCATGAGTCAGTCCTTTTAAGGTCAAACCTACATGTGGTAATGAGTACAAAAATTTGGAAGGTTGAGGAAGTGTATAAGGCTTTGAGAAATATGTGTGAATCCTAGAAGAGTCTTGGTAAGACCTATTTTAGAAGGGAAAAACATAGTTATAGGATTTGTATTGGGTCAAAATCTAGTACGAAGCCTAAGAAAGAATAAGGAAACATGAAATAGGGGTGCCATTGAATGCAAAAAGAAAGTGATATAAATAAGATGATAAAAATTAGGATAACTATGGAATAAGGAGTTATATGTAGAGCTTAGACAAGTCAATGTAAAAAAATCAAAACAAAAACACTAGAGACTATTAAGAGCTCAAAACAAAAATCTTGGAGAAGGCTAAAACTTGAGAAAATGACATTAATGGTTATGAAGGGGTAAGAGAATATTGTATAGAGAATGAAAATGTTGGAATTATGTGATATAATTTGTTTCAATGGTTGAAACTATTCCATAAGTGTCAAACCATAATAAGCCACTACAAAACCCTAACTAGCCTAATTTACTTAACAAGGAAAGGTGAAGGAGTGAGCTTGAAAGAATGTCTGTGGACTTAAGAAATGAAATTTTACATGGAGTTAGAAGTACCAAATGGGTACTTGGAAAGGTAAATATATTGTTTTGAAATTTTACGGGTTTCTATGAACACTAAGCTTTGACCCTTTGGAGGGCTAATTGCAAGATTTGGCCTAAAAGCGATATTTGGAGAATAAAGGAAGATTGATGTAGAGATGGTTCATAAAACTTGGCAATATTATTAAGAGCCATAAAGGGTATTATAAAACCTTACTAGTAAAGGGAAATTCATCATATTTTGTCAATTTATTGAAAAAATGTTAATTTGCGGGCTATAAGCCTAGGTGAAGGTCTAAATGGAAAATGAATAAAATTGAAGGTATGATGATTTGAGAAGTATATGATCATGTTTAACTAATGTATTTAAGAATTTTTGAGGTGAGTATAACCTTGGTTACATTGTTTTGGTACATTTTTAGCTTTTGGTAAATTTTAAGGCTCCTTAAGATAATAAGTCTTGGATTGATTGTGATTGCTAACTCATGGTTCTTGAATGTTGAGTTGTTGATAATCCCTACATTAGTTTCATAGGAAACCATTATATGTTTTTGACTCTAAAAGGGCTGATGATAACATTACCACCATTTTAAGGAGCCAATTATGCCTTAAATATGAAATTCACCCCATTTTCAATTTTGCTCAAACCTATACTGTAGGTGAAAGAAGATGTCCTAAATTTTTATGATTATAAAAATGAAAACAACCCATTAGGCGTGAATAGGATGTACCATATGTAATTTTGGATTTTGAATCAGGTCCTAAATCTTCATATAACTCCCAAAACCTTCCGTTGAATCTTAACTAGGATCAAGGATCTTCATCTACATTGTTGGGCCCATATCTCAAAATATGCACCATAGAATATCCTAAAACCTTTTTAAATGTGATTTATACCTCCTTATATTTACGACAAGTATCTGTTTTCTTTCCAATTCATCCCTAGGATCCTGAACCATTAAGAACAAGCTAACTAGCTTTTTCACTACTTTCATTTCTTCACATTATGCCACAAGTAGCCCGGTGTTACAAGAATTGTTCCTAAACCTAATTTTTCTTGCATAAATTTCCTAAACTGCCATGAATGATCACATAGCTATCTGCACACTTCTGGATAATTTATTTTTCCTTTTATGTTCGGGGTGCTCATCGAGTGTAAAAAACTAAAATAGGCCTTTCGGGGCCTCTAGAAGCACTTGTCTTTGTTTGGATCCAAATATCTTCATGAATCAAATTGAATAACATCCCTTGCACATAAAAAAACCTAAAAATATTATTAGCACATCCCTCCAAGCCATAATAAGGGTGATACATTGATTGAGTTGGTGGAGGGTAGGTTCACATTGACCGAGAGAAGGATTTTCAAGGGTGACTTAGGTTGTCATGTCAAAATTGTTGAGTTTTTATGCTAAACATTTTTCATGACAACATGTCTTCATTGTTCTAAATGACCTATTACACACATAAGAACACTAGCACCATAGCAAATAACTAATCACATACCAAAATTAAGATTCTATGTAATTCCCCACTTTGATTTAAGTGCATTTTTTCATGTCAAATTAAAACAAAAGAGTTCTTAGATGATATACATTTTATTATAGTTTCCTAGCCATTTGTTAACAGTTCTCAAAGTTAGTAAAGCGTGAGGAAATTACTTAGATAGATCTAAATATCAATAGTAATTGAACACCAAAGAACATCAAAATATAGAGACAAGATCACAATATGCAAGTAGAACGACTTAGCCACTTTAAGGGAAATCGCGAAATCACATGATAAGACTCAAGTGCTCAATATGATACCCATATATTGGTTACTACCTCATATATATACCTAGCTTATGTTATATAAACCATAGAGGACGACCTAACAAGTACATGAAAGCATAAATAAATGATATATGATATGTTAAGAGATTATATTAGCCAAAAGTCATCCATACATATCCTCATATATGATATAGGATTAAGGGTGTAGCATGGCCCCTTCAAAGCTACATCATCTCCAATGTTTGCAATCTTTAGATGTTCTTTGCAGGATTGCTTTATCTTCCCATGTTGCATCTTCACCATCTAAATTCATCCACTTGTTTAGATATTTGGTAATGATCCTTGTCCTCACCCTTTTAGTGTGTGTTTGAAGTATGCCTTCATGATCGAAGATGATTCAGCCCTCCTCATCAAGTTTATCTAACATTGAATGGACTACCACTTTATGTCTAATTAACCTCTTCAAGAAAGAAACATGGAAGATTGGATGTATTTTTCCTAACCGAGAGAGCTACAATTTGTATTCCGCGCTACCATTTTTGAAACATTTGATAAGGTCCATAGTATTTAGTTGAAATTTTTCTACCCATATTTTGTTATTTTAAGGAAAACTACTTCTATGACTGCAATCACACAAAAAGTCTCCAACTTCAAAGTGTCATTCAATATGGTGTTAATAAACTTGTTACTTCATGCAATTTTGTGTTGTTGCTAAATTGATTAATTTTAAAGAGATAATTTGTGTTTAGTGCACTCCTCACGGTGGCAAGTGACACAATGTCACTTGTCGAGATTAGGGTTTATAAGTTTCACCTCAAATCAAGAACAAGCATAAGCTCAATAAAGATCTAATTCAACATATATCACTTTAAATATAATGCACATATATACGAGTTGTATCTCCTATATTTAGGAGATTATCCTCACTACTTGATCTCTTAAAATATCTCTTACTCTCATATTTATGTGAGTTGGTTCAACCTCTAACAAATCACTTACATATTGGATAAAGTATATATGTACACACACACACACACACACACACACACACACACACACACACACACACACACACACACACACATACATATATACGTGTGTGTATATCCAACTAATATCTCTAATATTACCTGTAATCACTCACTAATAAGATTGTTACTCATGTAACAATATCCACAAAATATTATTTTCACCCATATGGAGCATTGGACTTTATTCTAGAGCTATAATGATGATTGGATTTCTTATTTTTCTTGGATTGCTTCACATTTATGGTTCTCCTAATTCACATTCCCCCTTCAATGTTAAATATCATTGGATGTTAGTTTCCACCGATAATGCATCCAATTACAAATTGGTCCCCCTTTTACATTTTTTATGAAAAATAAATCTTCTTCCCTTTACAATTTTTTTTTGAAAATACTTATGTATACTTCCTGCATTTAAAAAAATAACAATTTCCCCACTCTACAAAAATTCCCTTTTAAGGAAAATATTCTCTATTACTTAAAAAATAAATCACCCTCAAGTGACCCTTTACAAATATTTTCCCACTTTTCAAAGGATATTTTAGGTAAAAAATATGTTGGGGGTTCAACCCATGATTTCCACAACGTTCCAATGCCCTATCAAAGCATTTCCTACCAATCTGGATATCAAGTTGATTAAACATATATATGACCAAATTTAATTTTAACGTTTTAAAAACTTTGGAAATGTTAAAGAAAATAAAATCAACAAATTAATTAAGTTAGTGTATTCATTATTGTCTAGGTTGAGTGAACACTTGGTAAGGTGTTATGTTGTGGAACTTGTTTTTATGTGTGGAAGTGTTGAATACTGTACACTAAAAATGCTGTACACTCTCCATAATTTTATAACTGGGGTTTGGGGCTGGGAGGGGCCCCAGTGGGGGTATGGGGGCGGCAGCCCACAAAGCAGGTTTGGGGTGCA
Organism: Taxus wallichiana var. yunnanensis; assembly: GCA_018340775.1. Lineage (NCBI taxonomy): Eukaryota > Viridiplantae > Streptophyta > Pinopsida > Cupressales > Taxaceae > Taxus > Taxus wallichiana. The sequence goes on along the minus strand of CM031241.1, from coordinate 506,098,987 downwards.
ACCCCTGAGAAATTTTGTCTACCTCAGAAAATGTGCCAAATATCTCGAGAAACATGCTCTTCTCATATGGGTGGTATTTTGACCCATAGGTTTATGGGGCGGTTTTCGCCCATGGTTTTGGTACTCACAATATTGTAAAAGCGCTTAAGTAGTTACCTATTGATTTAGGGAGACATAACATGCTATGTGTGTTTGATTTCAGCTGTGAATTCGGGAGAGTTTGTTAAGCACATCTCCAAATAGATCAGGTATTGTATTGAGAGAAAGAGGTGGCCTATGATAAAATCTAAGAAAGTGACTCTTAGTGGACATAGCCCAAATTGGGTGAATCACATTAAATGCTATCTTTGAGTTGTGTTCTTTTATTTTTTGAACTCTTATTTCAGATCGTGATATTTTTCTACATATTAGTTTCTACCATTGTGATCCTGTGTGTAGGATTGTTCCATATATTTTATGCCTTATTTCCTAACAATTTTTCATGTTAAGGAGTTGAGGTGATGTTGGTATCAAGGTGATTGTTAGATTGGGATGTTTGAATTTTGTGAATTGTTATAACAATTTTTTTACCGCTTTACAATTGTTTGGGTGTGAAGGGATGCTAAATCCATAGGAGAACTCACCACACAAAGGTATGATCCACTAGGGATTTAATTGAATATGTTGGAGAGAGATTAGATTGGATAAAAGAGTCATCTAACTACAAGAAATATTTAAAACTATGTAGGATATCCACCCATGTTTCAAAGATGAACTTGTTGTTGTAGTATTTCACCATGTCAAGGAGTCAATCATGATTCACCCACCAAGATGTGTTTTTATCTCAAATGTTGACACAAACCATGTAAAAGGTTTGAGTTTTTGTTCTTAATATGTACTTGGGTCATTTTTGGAGTGTTCAATCTAAGGTATCTTTAAGTTGGATCATAAGTCACCATGGGACTCATAACTCAAATGAATCAAGGATTTTTATAGGGTCAAATACATATATATGAGAATGAAAATGATGAGATGAAAATTGGGGTAGGGACAACAATGGTGGAGTCACCTACCAAGAGGAATCCTCAATGTAATGCCAAGAAGAAATTCACATGATCCTACTGAGATATATTTGGATATGTATGAAAAATTCCAATATAAGGAGAGGAGATTGAGATTTATGTTGGAAAATATTAGAGATCACATGATTTTTGAGATTGAAAAGGGTACAAATGTAAATAGATGAAAATTTACCATGAATCAAAAATGAAAAAGGGTCAAGTTGACTCTAAGCAAAGCTTGTAGAGTTTAAAAGTGTAAAGAAACACACGATTGGTGAAATAACTTGTCACAAGGGAAAATTATAAGGCTTTCACCAATGCTCTAGGACCAGGTCCCTATGCTTAGGAATGGGGCAGATCCATTTATTAAATCCAAGAAATATATACACTACTCTAACCCTAGTGGGTGACCTTTCGACTAGAGATCATACATGAATACTCCACTAAACCTGTGTACAAAAAGGAGGTGAAAGAAAGGTGTGTGTATGGAGAGGGGAGAAAGTGAGAAGGGGTTTTTACTCAATAAATAGAAATATGAGTTTATTGACATTCAACCTGAATATTTATAAGTTAAAAATGAGAATACACCATGTCAAGGAAAGAGGAACAAAACACAAGTAAATCAAAGTTCATTTGCATAATATTACACAAGTAACCATGCTCATGGAGTAAAGTTGAGATGGAGAGGAAAACATAAGACAAAGAGATATAAGAATTGTATTTTATTTCTTGTAGTAAGACAATGGGAGCTATAAACCAAGAAAATATAACCCTTTGGAATGGAGAAGCCATTCCAATTTATAGCTTTACAATGCGTCTCTTCATCTACCCCCACATGACCTTTCATAGTCCCACCACTTGTGACTTTTCACATTCCTCTAGGAATGAAAAATAAGCCCCTTTCTTATTAATGGAAAAGGGAATTTTACAATGTAACATTAAGTCACTTAAGTTAATAAGATGAAAGAGTGAAAAAGTACATTCTCAATGAATAAATAGAATGTAGAGAGAGGGAGGAAGGAGAAAGAGAGAGAAGTGAAATTCAAGAGACAAGAAAGCATCTTGTTGATGAAGAACCTTCTTTCGAAGGATATTGAGTGAATTCTCCATGAATGAAGTTACATACATTTGACATCCTATTGATTTGTAACATTGTGATTACAAATTCCTCCTCGTATTAGATGCAAAAACACTTCTAGGCATTGAATGAGTGTTTAGAAACACTGTTATGATACTTGTACTGATATGGAAATATGATGATCCTTTTCGAACACAAGGTTGGAGTTAGAACATGGAGAACATCACCTTTCTCTTCTTGACTTCAAAATTCACCTCCATGACACAAATGTTTCTTTTTGAATGGAATCAACCCTATGATTATCAAACACTTTATTTCTCATCTATTATTCATTGGAAAATGTCCTCTCCTCCAAACATAATAATTACTCCTTCATTCAATTGAAAATGCATAGTATGAAATAATTAATCTATCGGGTCACTCGGTGTTCAACACTATTTCCAATTTATCCATGTGCTCTTTCTTCAACATGAGATGATCAACATCCTTGTTTCTTGACCAATATCCGACATTTACTATTTTTAGTAAGCCTTATTTTGAGAAGTCCATTTTAATTTCAGTTTCTTAATTTGGTACTTTTGAGTTTCACGACATGCGATGGACAATGATGACTACGATAATGTCTTGTTCGTAGCACTTAGTATGTATAGATAGTGATGCTTAAGAAGGATTACTATATTTAGAAATGGGTATTCTTGGTGTCGAGAATGGAACAAAAGTGGTCTCAAAAGTTTTGTTATTTCACAAGGAGGCTTTACTCCAAATTTCAAAGGATTTCAATCACTTTGGGTTTTTGTAGATTTGAAAACTAAGTTTTTATGGATGAATATTTAAAATGGTTATATAAAATAATATACAACATAAATGGAGGCATGTAAATACTCTTCTTAAAGGAATTTTTGCAAGGAATCTACAATCCAAGTTTCATGGAAAATTAACATGGGGTTTGGGAGATATGAGAAAAAGGGTTTTGACATGGAGGATGTCTGAAGAAATTTTGGCAACATAAAAACATACCAATAGTAGTGGAGGAGAGAAAATAATACAAATGAGGCTAAAAATGGTTAAGTGTTGTATTTGAATGATTTCCCTCTTTCAAATGTGTTTTCTCTCTCATTTGCACACTTTAACTCATATTAAAACCCAAATAATCTCAACTGGATCTAATGTACGTTAGAGGTGTGGTTGCACCATAAAAATAGGAGACAAAGGGACATCACCCCATCAAAAGTGTTCCATGGGTGTTTGTTTCATGAGAATGGGGCCAAGTTTTGTAAAAATGTCAAGTTTATATGTGGCACCCCAAAATTTCATCTGAAAACAACTAAGTTAGAGGTGGAAAAATTCTGAAATAATTTTTTTTGTTAAATTTAGAAAGGATTAATGGGAAGTGAGATTTAAGTTTACATTATTAGTTATGAGATAAGTGTTACTACGTGATTCCAATGGGTTTTCCACACTTGTGAGTTAGCCACATTGTGTGTTTAAGTGATTGACAGTTAAATTTGCAAATCCAATAACCGTGCGAATACACCAACTCACATGGCAGGCTAAGAACAACCATAAGGAAGGTTCCACAACGACACTAACTATGAGTTGAATAATACCATTATATTTACTTATATGGATAATTAATTTTGTTCTTATTTAAGACACTTAAGCCCTTAACAATAGAGCAATATCGGTTGATGCATTAGTTTCTTGCCATAACTTTACTATTTTTCGGCTACATGGTCAAACGTATGTTTATCCCTCATTCGTTATATCTCGAAGGGTTACGATGATTTATTAAATTTTAAATGGGTTAATTATTTCATGAGGCCCTCGATACCTTGACCTTGCATTATAATGTATGGTTTATTTCACATTATATTGAATGGGGTCTACTTAACAATTAAAACCTTAGATTAAAATAGTTAAAATCTTATTAATTAAAAGATCACATGACACATGTATATTTTAGGAGAGTCACTTATCTCAAAATTACTCACTTTGCTAAATCAAATAATACTATTATACTTTAAGTCATAATGAAGTTTAATTCAATTTTAGAACCATAGTTATATATACAATATTTAAGCCTAACTATAAATAAAGGTATCTATCATATCACTTGGTCAACTTGACCAAGTGGAGGAGGAGGATTTATCTTGAGCCCTTAGATTGGGCTAATCCTCACCCTATGATCTAGGATAGGTGGAAAACCCTAAATTTCATACATTTTCTTTCATCCATTCTTCCTTTCTCATTTTCATTTCATCTCTTTTGTTTTTCCTATTCCCTTCCATTTTCATTCTTTTTTATGCAAGTTCAATGGAGACTCGATAATCTTATGGAGAGTGGATATACAATAATTGGGAAGCAAAAATGAGTATTTGTATATATATAATTTATAAGTTCTATTTAAATTTTATTTACATATATATATATACACATATATATATATATATATATATATATATATATATATATATATATATATATATATATATATATATATATATATATATATATATGCTTTGGGGGTGGGAAAGCTGCGGTTTTATTTTTATTATATTTTTTTTTTTCTAAGCGTATAACATATCCCTTGGATAAAAAGGTAAGTCTATATTTTTTATTATTAATTTTTTTTAGTATTTTATAAATGAAAATGTTAGTTTATGCTTTATGATATATATATAAAATTTTAAAAATAAATATTTAATTTATTTATAATATTTTGAAATATAATTAGGTAATCCTATTTGTATGATATTTATATTTTTAAACTATAAAAATTTCATTTTAATAAGAGTACACACACACACACACACAATATCTACAACATATTATATAATTTCTAATATATATGTGTCTAAATATTTTTTTTCTTTTAGGTTTATACATATATATATATTTCATTTATATCAATTATCTTCTTATTATACTAGTTTATATGTATAACATTCTTATATATATTAAATTTATATTTTCTTATATTCTCTTAATAAAAGTCCTATACAACATTTTACCTAGATTAGCATCGGTTTAGAATCTTTTATAATCGTCTCTATGTAAGTATATATAATATGTATAAATATATATATTATTTTAATAACAACATATTATAAATTAGAGCATTACTGATATATAATTACATAGTTCAATATATGATTTCATTAACCCATTAAACTCATATATATCAAGTTATTAAGACATCGGTTTCCAAAATGGATGATAGATTTTACACTAGATATATGTCACTACTAAATTGACTTAATTAACAACACCATAGTTTCTAATCAAGAGAGGATAGTTTAAAACGAGTTTACGATATAATACTTGTAGCTCTCAATTTTATAAGTATTTTTAAATCCCAAAACCTTGGTAACACAAAGGGACTCCATTTTTCCAAGTTGGTAAGATCTTTAAAAAACAAATCAAGCTTGTATAAATATACTCCTAGCAAGTTTAGCTAAATGGGAAATATACCACTTTGAAGTACCATTATAAACACATTTTGTAAAATGTTTGAGAAGGGTAGGACTTTCATTCATATTTTTTTTTTTGCACTAAATGATTGAGAAAGGAGTTCATTCGACAACTATTGATTCCTAATCTTTTCCACCACCTTGGTTTTAGCTTTAAGAAAAGTAATAAAACTTCCCAAAACACTCCATTGAACAACACAAATGAAATTCATTCTTTTAATCAATAGGCACACCCACGAGTAAGCATTTGAAGAGAGAGAAGGAATGATCAAGGAAATATTTACTTCATTCCACTAACCATTTCCAATTACAACTTTCAAACACCAAGAATACAACAATAAGTCCTTCATTTTATTTTTGATGTAACATTTTACATTTGTGTAAATAACTCTTACAAGAAATAGAGATAAATAAAAAAACTTCATATCATTTCGTTAACCATTGAAAATACAATCCCTTAGCACAATTTGTTCACACATAGATCTCGAATGCCATACTACAAAACATAATTTCCCCACTTGCTTTACAATGCTTGTAAGCCTTTATAGAACAAACTTGAACAAAACTATACAAGATTTCCAAATGGATTAAGGGTGTAAGTTACACTAGATCCATTAATAAATTCTAATCATAACTTCATTCTACTCAATATTCTTCATCACAACACTCCCATATCAAACAAAAGGAGGAATCTGGCGATGCTTACTGCCTAACCATGCAATGGGGGGATGATCTCATCCCCATTACCACACAAGTTCCCTAACTCAAAAAGGATAAAGGAACAAAAAAACGAGCTTCAAAATGAATCCCACACCAAAAACACACACAACCAAAGAAACCAAATTCACAACAATCAAATAAGAAGGGGACAAATAACCAAATATGCCAACCAAAAAAGGAATTCAATACACATGATCAAACCATCTATGGTTTGAAATGGGGAAGGAATATACCACCCTATACCACTTATCACTCCACTAGGAGAGGGTAGTTATCCCTTGGTTCCTCTACAAGAATAAAAATAGAAAATGGATCCACACTTATACCTCTCATGCCCACAACCACTTATCACTCCCTAGGACTAGCTTCCCCTCCCCTTGGTTCCTCCAAAACAAGACCTAAAGAGGAACATATCCCTCACTTTGAAACACTACTTATCCCTCCAGTGGTAAAACACATTCCCCTACACACAACACCACTTGCATGCCCACATGGAATCATGCAAGCATCAAACACAACACTTAATCAACAAACTAGCACGTACCCAAGTGGGAAATAAAAATCATGATGTCAAAATTAGTTCAAGGAGTAGAAATTACATTACAAATAGATAAATCAAATGGGTTAGGCATACCTAATAATCACTTGTCCCAAAATGATCTTGAAGCAAGCATTCCCAAGCACTCCAACAATCCCATAAGCCTTCCAAGAAATCCAAAAAGTCATAGCACCTCCCTAAGACCAAGTGAACTCCCCCAAAACAAAGCACAAGACTCTAATTTATAGAAAAAATCAAGGTGGAGGATCTCATAAGATCATGCCATGTGGTATGCTCCATCCCAAAATAACTCCAATCCCCAAGCATGACATGAAAGCCCTTACAAAATCACATGGGCCATTCCTTACAAATAATCACTTAAATTTTATCATGACTTGACTTACACTCAACCCACATCCCAAAGTCCTCAAACAAAATAATAAAGAATTGGAAAATAATTTAAATGGTGCACATCCACAAAACATTTTTAAAGCAACCCCAAAATTCATTTCATCAAATCATCATAAATATTCCCAAATCTCAAAAGTCAAAAAGGTAAGAAAATTACTTACAAGATCTCATCTTGAAAAGAGAGAAAGATCACAAGGCATAAATGATGTACAAAAGAGCCTAAAAGTGGTCAAAGTGTCATAAAAAGGTACACCTACCTCATGGGTAGGTGTATGGGGAGTTTTGGAGTGTGGGACAAGGTTTACTTGTCCACACACCTTCCAAAATTTCCTTAAAGGCCAAATTCGAGTTTTCCATAAATAGGAAACTTTCAATCCATAAAACATGGGTCTAACATCCTAAAAATAGAAAGAGGTTAAATTTGACAATCCAACTTAAAACTAATTAAATCAAGGTATCAAAGATGAACAAATTAGTCTAACCAAAGGTTAAATTGAAAAGAAAAATTAATTTAGATCAAGGAATGAAAGACAACATTAAACTAAGGTCACATAACACAATAACATTCCCAACCAAATTATGATCTTGGCCAATAAGCCTTGTGTGAGTTAGTCCCCCTTCATCCTCTTTTGTTTGTTTTATTTTTGTTTATTTTGGTACTAAATCTCTTGAACACACCTATTGTTCGTCATCTGCACACTCAACAAACACATCATACCTACGTGAAATGATATATATATATATATATATATATATATATATATATATATTATACTATTACACAAAACACACACACACACATCAAATAGTTTACACACAATTCATATATAATTCCAAGATCAATTTATCAACATCGATAAATTCACTAGGATTTCCATGATTATACATTTTCAATAGAACACGAAAACTAATCTTACTTGCATCAATTATCCTTCTAAATTGTTATTCGTTATTCATCATACAAGCCAATAAAACATGCACACATATCAAATTCTAACAATTAACTTTTTTCAATAAGTTCCCATAAGTCTAAAATCAATTACTTCCAGAATTACCATGTTTCCATAATATAACAACTATAAATCTAATTCATGTTTGCAAACTAAATTAAAATATATGCAAATCATAATCCAACAACATCAATCATGTATACTATATTAAAATTTCATGTCGTATCAAGCTAATCGATCATAAGGTTGGCACCTCGTGCCAACTCAATATCACAAAGGGACATATTCCATGTAACAACACATCTAGGAACCTCGTGCCAATACAATGCTTACAAAGATTTATATTATACAAACTATAATATGCGGGAAGAAAATCTATCTATTTAGTGTCCGAGGGACGTAGGAACTACATTATAAATTTTTTCTAACACCCTAGTTGTCACTTTTAAGTGACAAAAAGTTGCCTCCATAGGGGAGAAATTTTTGTGTCCACCATATCCCATTGGATGTTGGGATAAAGGGAAAAATGGAATTTAGAACTCTAAAAGGATGTCATGGGTCTAGTCTTCATGAAAAAGTGGTCAAAATCCAACTTAAGGTGAGTTTATAACATGTTTATAACACCTGTTGTCACTTAAGTGATGAAATATAACACTCAATGGGGGAGAAAAGATTATTTTCACCCATGTCCCCTTGGACCAAGGGAAAAAGGGACAAAGGGACATTAGGCCTCCAAAACTCCACCTAAGCTTCTTGGGATGCCGATATCATCAATCTCAACGTGAAAATAGACTAAGTGGTTTTTTGTGCCCGGTAGAAAGAAATGTATTTTAGAAGGAAAATATTATATTATTTTGACTCAAGAGGACCCAATGAGTCCATTACCAAAATTTTCAAGACTTGGTTCAGCTTGCAATTTCTCTTTTGATCCACTTGTCCACTTTTTCCTACCCACTTTCCACTTTTTCCTATGTGTGTGTGCCGATAAGCTAAGTTTCAATGAGGTACACACTTGAGTATGATAAAATAAAACACATAGAACATTAGGAAGGTCAAAATTACTCCAATTTTGCCTTTGGTAATGATCCTAACTCTTCCTAAGGTTTTTGAAACCCTTTGAACAAGTTCTACCCTGTAGAAAGACTCTTGTCTTTGCATCAATGGACAAGTTTTTCTATTTTAATACTCCCAAAATTCTATCTTGATTATTGCACCATGAAGTATGCTATGTAAAATTTATAATTCCTATGATATGATCTCAGAACAATTCATGAGGATCCTAAAACCCTTCAAATAAGGTGACTAACTCTTTTGATAAATGTTTTTCCCAACACCTTGCCTAAAAAGACCCTATTTTTCTTAACTTGTTCCTAACCTCGATTATCTCCAGAAATAAAATTCGTTAGATTACTTCATTTATCTCCCATACATGTCTTGGATGGTTTGAATCTTCCCTGTAAGCTTATGAGGATTTCTACCTGTGATAAAAATACTAAAAAATGGCCCTTTTGAATGTTCTTTCATAGATCTTAGTAACTTCAAGAATTAGACTAGGTAAAATTCTCGCACATGAAACACACTTGAAAATCATGTTAGAACATTCATATTAACCAAAATGAGGGTGACACAATTGAAATGCTGGCGGAGGAAGGTTTACATTGGTAGGAAAGGGAATTTCAAGTGTGAGTTTGGTTATCATGACCAAAATTTTAAATTTTGAATGCTCGATATTCAACATGAAAACACACACCACAACCAAAATCGTGACTCTAAAATATTTAAAACTCATTATTAGGGTTCAATGTTGCCACAATAGAAATCAAACCACTCAATACAACAAATATAATGAAGGGATATTGTCTCTCCAAACAAATGCAACGATTGATGTACAAACACTATACAATTGTTTGTTTGTAATGCAATATATATATATATATATATATATATATATATATATATATATATATATATAAACCAAGAGAAGATACAATGTTCATTTAATGCCCCTCAATATAAATCAAATTTTTATCTAGATGTATGGCTCCACCAAAACTAGCTGTAAATTTCATACAACTAACAATTGTTTTTAAATTTTCTGATTTTTGGGTATGAATACTTTTGTGAAATTATCACCTGTGATTCATTTGGACATAACACTTCAAATTTTAGACTTAGGTAGCCTCAATTTCTTCCAAACCTTCTTAGTATGTTACCTGATAACTCTTCCAAGAAAATCAGAAGGACTTTTCCATTTTCTTCCTTCTTTTGACCTTGGGAAGGTAGTACGTGAAACACTGCATGACACATAACTTTGGTAGGCCGCACAACAAAAGAAGGCTACGTAATATTGGTAGGTTGAAAAAATAGTAGGTTACTGTAGACACTAGAAAGCATACCTTGCACATAAGGTATCTTATTCAAAAACATAAAAAAAACACAATAATCCAAAAAAATCAAATAATCCCAAAAGCAACTAAAAAATATAAAACCCCACAAAACGGGGATAAAAGACACCTCATCAGTCACTTACTTAACCCTCACCCACTCACATTTAATTCTCTCCCATCTCACCTACCCATTTTCATGCCCTATGCACTATGTACCCTTAACATCTCACCCACCTATGTACATTGCACCCATATGTATCCCATTCCCTTATATGCTGATCAAAAATATAAAACACCACTCACCCCATCATTCCAACCCCTAAAACTCTTTGTGTACTAAATCCATACTTGATTTTTCTTACTCTCTTACTCATATATCCTGATTTTGGAGGTCTTGAAGAAGCTAACGAGAAACACAAAAGATAGATACAACTTGGTTGTAACACTTTTTAGAGAAAGTCCAACACGGGAGGGAATCACAACTATGATTGGCTTGTGATTTCCATGCGTTTTTTGGTGGTGTAACTCCAATTTTACGATGATTTGAGTCAGGTATATTTGTCATTTTCATTCATTATTTTTCATTTTATTTCAATAAAATGTATTTTATCTCCTTAAATGGTTAGGGATTTGAGTGAGGCAAGTCCATAACAAAAAAAAAAAAAGCTATTTTTTCTAAACGTGATTGTGTATAGGTTTAGATTTAAATCCATAAGATTTTTACCCACTTTATTTAATGAAAGAACACATAATTGTCCTTTTCTCTTCACAATGGTAGTATAAACCCATTCTGTTTTAGTAGCTTTGATTTGTAGATTTCATATCAACTAATACATTTTTTAGGTGATCCAAATCTAGATATACATTTTGGCGACCTTGATGGGACCATTTTGGTTGTGGGTAATCTCTTTTCCTTTTTTGAATCTAACAATGTTTTCTTTAAGGTTTTATAGTCTTTTTAGTTTGTTTTTATTTTTCCCTAACGTTTATGTTGTAGATCTAACACTTGGTTTTGTAGATATACTAAAATGTAAACAAATAATTAGGTCATAGGCTATTTGTATTTGATGTGGTAGGTTGCGATTTTTGTCAAAAAATCTAATAATATGGTTGTAGGGTAGTTCACAATTATATCTGTTTTGTAATTTTGTTTCTACAAAACATTAAAAAACATTTATTTATTCTTGAGGAATGAATTGGGAATGAATACACATTAAATAAAGGTTCAGATAAGGGTAAATACATTCTACATAAATGTGGGAACTACTTGGGCATAAGCCCTAAAACTCACATTGTGACGAGTACCACATAAACCCCGAAGTAACTAACACATTGAGAGGAATCACCAATGAAAAGGGTCAATGACCCAACCTGATTGACTAGTTTCATACATGAGGTAGAGTCAATGTTATCCTTAAAGAGATGACATCATCTTGATTTATCAAAGGTGGGTAAAGTCGCGACTATAAATTATCTAGTGAATGGTACTCGTTCAGATAACATTTGGTATTTAGAGAGATATCCCTACATAAATAGTTAAAGTTTGGGCCCATATTCTACCTCAAGACAAATAAACACATATCATCACATTCATAAAAAATGTTGTCTCAAATTCCACTCTTTTTGAGTTGCATTTATGACTATCTTTATTCTTCATAGACTCTTCTCACACTACCATACTATTTTTGACAATAATTTTGAGTCCCGATTTTTCCAGTCTCAATCACAAATGTGATTGTGATGCGATTTTTATCACATATTTTTACTAGAGCCAATCACAACTACGATATGACTGATAACCTTATAAATCTAGAGATAATTCATTTTACATTATGTTTCGATTCTAATTTACCTCAAGAACAATCACAACTGTGATTGGGTTGCGATTTTTGGCCTTCATTCATTAATTACATCATTTGGTTTATATCATACATCATCCCACACATTCATTTCCTTGGGGTTATCTTGAGCTTATCCTTTCATGGTTACCACCCACACACGTTCATATACTCCACCTCACACCATGGACCGTTCTCTCACTCACATGATGAAATTTTTAGCCACGGGAGAGTAGGAGATTCGACTAAATTATTACATATATTGTTCCTCCCAGAAGATGATGACATATCCTACAAGATTCCACCTTTCGATCCCAAGTTTGAAGAGGCTTTAGATCATAATCTGGAGGCTCTTGTAGAATATATTAGAAGATACTATTACAAGTAAATTCCTATAACCTCAAGATTTAATTTGTAAATCGTGAACCTTCTTCATCCACTTCCTAACCACCTAATATTACTACTATGTCCATTGGTCATACGCATCTCACTATTGTCCACACACATCATATCCCTTCTACAAGCATCACAAAACCTCTTGGGTCTTATTCTCATACCGTGATATTTCCCCTCACAACATTCCACATAATTCTTCATCCTTCACCTATACATATCCTTCATTCAATCATCATACTTACACCCATATACACATCATTCTTTTAAACATCCATTCAATCAACAACTTTAAGGTCAAGTTTTTCAACATGACACCAAACATTAATCAAAATTAATGGACATAATTTGTAACCTTGAAATTTAAAATTAGGGTATGGGAATTCCTAATCTCACATACAATCAGCTATGTAATGAACCTATCCATCTATTAGTGACCATGAAGTCATATCCGCCTCATTTTGAGATGCCTAAATTCAATAAATTCAAACATAATAAATACCCTCAAAATCACTTGTGCATGTTCAAGTACGCTTATTATCTCATTAGCCATGATGACATGCTTATGTTGTGATTCCCTTTCTAATTAGGCAAGTAAATTTTTATATTGGTATATCTAATTTACCTAACATAACATCAACTCATTCGAGAAACTAGCTGAATTATTTCTTGATCATTTTTCGGTCAATGTTAAGTGTACTACATTATTTGATCTATATAATTTGAAAAATCTGATGATGAGCCCATTACTGATTATGTATCAAAATGGAGGTCCATCGATCATGAGCTTACTTTCCCATTACTCAACCATAACTTACTCAATTGTTCTCCAAGAGTTGTGCCAAACATATATCTCACACTCTTTAAATCCAACAATTTTGGTCATTTGAGGAAGACATACTAATGGCCAATACAATCGAAGATGTCCATGTTAGTACTAGAGAGGTCAAGCTTTGTAATAAGAATGATTTCTCTAAGTTCACCAAGAAGACTCCTCAAGTAAATCAGGTCATCGTCCAATCTAACCAAGGTTATACATCAAATATTTCCAAAAATACCTCTACGAATCATAATAACCCACAATTACGAGCCACATAAAGCACACCATGAGATCCATTTCAAATGCCTCGAAAATATACTCATTTGACAAAATAACTATTTAGTATCTTAGAATTGTGCTTTGATTCTCAAATCATCTCATTCCCACGAATACAACAAGAATATCCCAATGCACCAAAACCAATTTGGCATCAAAATTATATTGATAAATGTTCCTACCATAGAATTTTGGGTCATGTAATAGAAAAATGTTACTAATTGTGTACTGCTATTCAGTAATTAATGGAAAAAGGTTCTATTCAAGTTGATCAGGCCACGAACAAAATTTTTTCATAAGCCTTTAAGAATCCACTCCCACTACACACAACTTTGACCAATCAAGTTAGTCATGACGCATCATCATCATCATCTCACAAAGATTTTGTTGGCATGATTGACGTTGTGACAAAAAACCAAGATGAAAATATGAAGTCTAAATCCACACCTGAACTGACATCTACGATTTCTCCATCACAAATGTGGCATCGCCTTCACAATCAGTCATCACTCTCAAGAATAATTTGATCGACCAATTAAAGATTTCACTAACCAAGATCTCATTATATGATTTCATTGTTCAATGTTCCAATCATCGTGAAATGCTTACTAAGGATTTAAATTCAATCAAATTTTCCATACAAAATCCCAATTCTTTTCACACTTCGTGGGAAATATTCATACCTCTAATTCATCATCAATCATGTTCTACAACTATGAAATTAAATCTAAATCACCTCCCCTTAAGTTGGGGAATTAGACCTCATGATCCACCATTATTAATTAGTGCTGAAATCAAACACAAAACTTTCAAACACGTATTTATTGACAATGGATAAAGAATCAATATCATATCATTTGCATCTTTACATCATCTCAATATACTGTTATCTCACCTTTCCACCTCAAAATTACAACTATGTGCATTCAATGATGCCCCTAATGCCACATTGGGTATTATCATTTTACCTTGCTAAATGTCAAATATAAGACACTCCACACCATTTTATATGTTATAAAAGGAGAAATACAATACAACATCTTATTAGGATGTCCTTGGATTTATGAAATGAAATATATTAGGTATACTCTTCATCAATGTCTCAAATACAAACAAGATGAAATTACACATTGTTTCACCGCCAACATCGAACCATTTTAGTACTACAATAATATCACATTTTATTTTGAAGGAGTGGTTTCTATTACACTAGTCACACCAATCATATCATCTCCTACGGATGTGTCTAACACATTTAGTCATATGCAATTGACCCATAAATCTCAACAAAACATTTTGATTCATCTCAATCATAGGATCCATCTACTTCTTCATCATCATATCATGATTAACCATCAAAATCACTTCTAGAAGTAATCACACCCCTGCCACCACACTCGTCATCTTCACCATCAACGAATTCAAGTTCTATTCCTTATAGTATCATACCCATATATAACAATACATCTCAAGATCACGGTGAAGGTCCTATGACAAATGAATAATAATATATTGGCGTTGGGAATAAAACGCCTTATGCCACCATCTCTCTACCTACTATTCTAATTGTCAAAGAAATGGATTGACCATCTTCTACACAACGTGTCAAAGGGGCTTTGGTGTATTTTGGAATACCTCCTAAAAATACTTATTTTGTGTATGGGGGATATGATACTACATCTTATCCACCAATCAACAATGTATCTATCATAAAATCTCAATTCATGTATGACATTTCATACCTTTCAAAGCTGGATTTTGCTATGCATTACTTACTTGACCAAGGATGGAAAGGTTATGGTTTGGGAAAATTTAAAGAAGAAATTTCCACTCCTATTTATCCATGTTACAAACTGGCTTCTAAAAAATATGGATTAGGATACACCAAGCTTGATGATGATATTGAAAATATAATAGAGGATTTTACATATATGAGATGCCAATCCAGATCAACAAAGCCAATTATTCATATTGATGTAGTTTTTAGTTGTTTTTTCATACCAAATAATTCACACATATTCCTCAATGAGGCTATGCGATTTCATTTCACTAATTTTTTCATAAGTTTATAAAAGTGTTTGATTAGTCCATTGATCATACCATTCCACATATACTATCTACACATCGTGATGATATTTTTCGACCTCCTAGTTCCCCACCTACAAATTATCTTGTCCATGAAACAAAATTACCATCAATCGTGTTGAGACATTCCCAATCTATTATCATCTCGTGGATAAGCCGATACCCTGGATTCATTTTCTTCAAAAGAAGTCATATTATGTTACTTGGTTAGTACGAAATAAAGAGCCATACAATTCTATCACACAAGATATTCAATTCCATAATAAAGCATAGTTTGGGGATACTGATGATATACCTCAAGAACCTACCGATGAGCTTCCCACTTTTGATCATCTTGATGAGGCATCACATATGCTTATTGAAGAAACTATCGAAGTTAACATCGGTACACCAAAGGAACCTCATACAATCATCTTTGGAAAATTATTATGGATGAGGAATGTGATGATTACACACAACTCTTATGATATTATGTCAATGTATTTTCTTGGTCATATGCTGATATGCCAGGCATGGATCTAAACGCAATTGTCCATATTCTTGTGTTAAAACCTGATGTGAAACCCACAAGAAAAAATTATGAAAGATGGACCCACATGTTACATTACTAGTCAAGGAAGAGATAAAAAGCTTCGTTATGTTGGTTTTATACAAGAAATCAACTATTAGAATGGGTCTCTAACATGGTCCCCGTGGGAAAGAAAACCATTGTTATACGCATTTGCACCGATTTTAGGGATGTTAACAAAGCATATCCTAAAGATGAATTTCCCTTATCAAATATTGACACCAATGTTGACAATACCGCTAGTCACAAGATGTTCTCTTTCATGGATGGTTTCTCTGGTTATAATCAAATCAAAATCACTCTAGAAGACCAACATAAGACTAATTTTACCACTCCTTGGGGGAAATTTTGCTATAATTTATGGCCTTTTGACTCAAAAATAATGGTGCCACCTATCAACATGCCATGACCTACGTATTTCATGATTACATTCATGATATTGTAGAAGATTATGTTAATGATATTGTCGCAAATTCTAAACTATGCTCATACCACATAAAAGTTCTACGTAAAATATTTGTGTGTCTCTTAGAATACAAAATTTGATTGAATCCCAAAAAATCCATTTTGAGTCACTTCAGGGAAGCTACTTGGCTTCATTGTTTCACATCGTGGTATTAAGGTAGATCTATCTAAGGTTAAATCCATCATAAACATGCCTCCTCTTACAAACATTAAAAAACTACATAGCCTTCGAGGAAAGATTCAAGCCATTAGATTCTTCACTTTGCACAAATTTCTAATTATTACAGTCCATTTAATCAACTCCTTAGAAAATGTGTTAACATTGACTAGGGGAGGAGTGTCATTTCACATTTAAACAACTTAAAATGTATCTTCTCATGCTTCTAGTAATTCTCATCATCGCTACCGATCTACCATTCTATTTGTACATTATCATTCATCGACTTTGCTCTAGGAAGTATGTTAGCTAAATGAAATAATGACAATTGTGAATAAACCATTTAATAAATTAGTCACACACTCATTAATTATGAGCTCAATTATGCCAACATCGAAAAGCTTTGTTTGGGCATAATATTCTCTACATAGAAACTTTGACATTACATGCTCAATCATACAACATATGTTGTTGCTAAAATAGATCCCTTGCATTATATCATATCATAATAGTCATACATCCAAATGGATCATATTTCTCACCGTATTTGACCTACATTTCATTTCAAAAAGGATATTAAAGGAAAAATGATTGTTGATCAGTTAGCCGAAGAGCCTCTTCCTTATTCATGACTTCTCGGTCTTGATCTACCAGATGATTCTATGTTTAATGTATATGAAAGCGCGGATCATGTTGATGCAAACGATGATTTTGATATGAATTTAGATTTTTAAGGATCCAAAAATTACCAAGGGGTGGTGTAGGGATCATATTTATCGCACCCCAAGGGGCCTCTATTCCATTATCATTCAAACTTGATTTCCCATACACAAACAACATGGCTGAGTACAAGGCTCTTGTCATTGGCCTCCAATTAGATATTTTTCTCAAGATCAAATGATTGTGAATTATTGGTGATTCTCAACTAGTTTTCAATCAAATCCTAGGGTCCTACTAATGTTATAATGACACATTATAACTATACAAGACACTCGGTGATTTATTACTCACTCAATCTGCACATTTTGAGATTGAGACCACTCCATGTTTCACTAATCAATTTACAGACACCATGGTCTCTTTAGGATCATATATACCTTTAGAAAAAGAAGCTAACATTATCCATATTCCCATTCATGTGCTAGTGCAACCATCCTTTATCATACCCAAATGCTAGATATTTTTTAGATTGAAGCTATGCCAATGCATCTTTAGTATGAATAACTTGTTACATATTTGAAATTCAATACTCTACCACCCTGAACTTAAAAAAACAAGATTTTGTACTTTTCTTTAACGAAGTACTAGTTTTTATCATCATTAGAGAAATTCTCTATAAATGTGGTTATGATGGTATATTATTATGATGTTTTCTACATCAAGAATTTGTCATTGCACTTATGAAGCACATGATGGTACATGTGGGGGTCATTTTAATGGCATGAATATTTCTTGACACATTATTTGCATGGGTTATTATTATCCTTCCTTAAAACAAGATGTTTGTATGTACGTTAGATCTTATGAGAAGTGTCGAAAATTTGTAAAATCTCTCGAATATTCCCACATAAGAGCTACAACATCTATCCATTATTCATTTCTCCTAATGGGGAATTGATCTTATGGGAAATTTTCCCCATTATATTTTGACGATCACACATTTATTATTATTGCTACTGAATACTTCATGAAGTGGGTTGAGGCTGCACCACTTGCACGTACCATAAGACCCCAAATTGTCAAATTCATTGTCCAACATATCATTTTTCATTTTGGAATTACCACTAAGATCATTTCACACAATGGAAGCCCATTCAAGAATAAGGATGTCAAAGCATTGTGTGATAAATAAAAAATTCAACACAATTTTTCCACACCATACTATTTGCAAGCTAATTGATAGGCATAAGCTTCTAATAAAACAATTAAGAATATCCTTTCAAAACATTTTTAACGATTCCCATAGCGATTGGAACACACAGCTACCTTATGCATTTTGGGCATATCATACTATCATTCAGACACCTATAAGAGTGACATATTTTTTTCTTATATATGGAGTTGAAGTTGTTATGTCCCTTGAACTCAAAATACCATCCTTATACATTACTCTTCAATAATTCATTATCGATGATGATTATCGCTGTCCATTTTTACACCCTTGTAAAAATGGGACAACTTGAGAGATTGGGACTTGGGAAAATTCACGGAATTTTGAAGAAGAATATGAAAAATAGGCTTCAAAAATTCCTACTTAGCCAAAATTGAGAAAAATGGATAAAATTGGTAAAATTGGCTTTGGGGTACTTCATTATACTTTCTCCTAACTCCCTAGTCCAAGAAAAATTCAAGGAATTAGTGAAAATTTGGAAAATTGAGAAAATGTGAAAAATGCTTATTTTAATGTATTACAGATATATGGGGTGTGGATGGAACTAAGGTTCCTTGCCCTTGGTTTGAAGGCATAATACAAAGGGTCCTTTATTATGCGGAAAAAGTGGATCTCGGGGCCCAAATGGAACATGTTCCATGGGGACGTGAGTTCCCATGAGACCCGACTTTATCGCAATGGTCGCGGGATTTGTAATATAGATGGTGACATAGTATGGGGAATGAGGGAGTGTGGGGAAATTTTTCCCCACGGGAACAAGTTCCCATAGACTATGTCATAGCTCAAGTGCATCGACAATGTAATTCTGTAAAAGTAGCTCATGCTTTGGGCCTGACTCTAACACATGCCTTTGGTTCTTGCTATTCCATGTAGAGTAGAAAAGTTCCTTTGGTTGGAAGAATTAAATATTCACAAGTAGCTTTTGCTACTTTTCTAGAGAAAAGGGTCTTAGCCACTATTTTGGTTGTTGATATTCCTCCCTCATATGGGATGTTGCTAAGTAGAAATTTCTATAAGGAGGTAGGAGGTGAAATTCAGATGGATTGGTCACACGCTTTGATCCTAGTCAATGGAAAAATGAAGAAGCTACTACCTAAGAAACAGACTGAATACATTGTGTAAAAGATTGATGATCCAAAAGCACAGATACTCTATGAAGATATAGGGCATGGTAACTATATGATCATGTCACAAGATGAGGCAAAAATTCCTAAGGGAGTGATTCATGATCCTAATGGCATTTGGGCTTTGGAATTTGATGGAAGTTGCTCTTCAGCTGGTTCTGGGGCTGGTGTGGTGCTAACCTCTCCAGAAGGGAAGATTCATCCTTTTTCATTCAAGCTTTGTTTTGAAAATACAAACAAAAAGCATTTGAATATGAGGCACTCATACTTGGATTGAACATGGCAAAAGAAATGGGAGTGAAGAGTCTTTGTGCTTGTGGTGATGCAAAGCTAATTGTGAAATAAGTCAGAGATATTTTTCAAGTGAAGAACATGAGATTGAAGCATTATAGAAATCTTGTTTGGGATTCCATTGAGTTTCTTGATGCTTTCTCCATTGAAGTTGTGCTAAGAGAGAAGAATACTAGAGCTGATTCTCTAGTTGTCTCAGGATCTTTGTTGATTCCTCACCCAAATTTCTCTCAGGAGAAATTTACCATTGAAATGATTCATAGGCCCAGTGTACCAGATAATGCAAGCAATTGGTAGGTTTTCAATGATGATCAACATTTTCTCTTTCTTGGAGCTTAAGGACAACTTCAACCAATTATATTTTGAAGGAAGTGAGACTTTGCCTAGAGAGTGTGTATCCTCTAATGAAGGAGATATCAAGGAAGAGATGGATCAAGATGGCTGCATCAAATTGAAAGGTAACAAGATCCCTAAAGGGCTGGTGAGTTTGGAAGATCTATTTGATAAGCATGATAGGTACATTAAGTCTAAAGCTTCCCAAGGAGCTCGAAGTCTACTGAATGTGAAAATATTAATATTGGGAGTCTTGATGAACCCAAGATGGTGAATATTGGAAAATTCTGCACTCAAGAAGAGAAGAAGAAATCAGTAAATCTATTAAAAAGTATGCTGATGTTCTTGCCTATTCATATGATGATCTCAAGGCTTTCACCCAAAGAAGATGCAAAAATTTATCCTTGAAGCACGGGATTAAACCTTTCAAGAAAAAACAAAGGAAATATAATCCTAAGGTTGCTAGCACTATTTTTCAAGAGATCCAGAAGTTACTAAAGGTAAAGA
Source organism: Taxus wallichiana var. yunnanensis (assembly GCA_018340775.1). Lineage (NCBI taxonomy): Eukaryota > Viridiplantae > Streptophyta > Pinopsida > Cupressales > Taxaceae > Taxus > Taxus wallichiana. The sequence continues at coordinate 506,077,645 of CM031241.1, read as the reverse complement.
TTATTTTCCTTATACATCATTCAACATGGATTTCCAACATTGTGCCTATCAGGAAGAAGAATGGTGAAATTCATAGGTGTGTGGATTTCGTGAATTTGAATCAAGCCTCTTTGAAAGACAACTATCCTCTCCCCATGATGGATCAAGTTTTGCAAACTGTCACAGGCTCGAGATGTTATCTATGCTTGATGGATTCTCTGGATACAATCAAGTGGAAGTCAGTACCCCAGATCAACACAAAACTACTTTTACTACTCCTTGGGGCACCTTTGCCTACAAGAGAATGCCTTTTGGTCCTATCAATCTTTGGTGCCACCTTTCGAGGGCAATGGACTTGGCTTTTAGCCTTCTAAAGGGAAAGTGTATTGTTGTGTACCTTGATGATTTTACTATTTTCTCCAAAACAAGGGCATATCACTTTTAACATCTTGAAGCAGTCCTCTAGAAATGCAGAGAACATAGAGTTTCACTCAATCCTAAGACGTATGTCTTTTGTGTTCTTGAAGGCAAGTTGTTGGGGCATCTTGTCTCGAAGAAGGAATCAAGATAGATCCATACAGAGTTCAAGTAATCCAATGATTCTTCTCTCCACAAGCATAAAGGGTGTTCACTCTTTCTTTGGTAAGATAAAATTCATGAGGAGATTCATTCCTGATTTTGCAGAACTGACTATGAGCATTGCTCACATGATGAAAGGAAAGCAAAACTTTGGTTGGACTTTCGAAGGTAAATAAGAATTTGAACGTATCAAGAAATCCATTGCTAAAACTCCCATCTTAGCATGTCCTAATTTCAACAAGGATTTTATCATCTATTGCTGTGCTACGGAGAGTACCTTGGCTACTATGCTAACTTAGAGAAATTATGAGGATCATGAACTCCCAATTGCCTTCAGGAGCTATGTTCTCAAAGCTCATGAATTGAAATATACTATGATGGAGAAACATGCTTTTGTAGTGGTCAAAGTTGTCAAGTAGTTTTGTTTTTATATTCTTAATTCTCACTTTGTTGTGCTTGTACCTGATACAACCATCAAGTCTATTCTTACACAACAGGAGTTTGGAACTAAGAGAGGTAATTGGGTAGAAAAAGTCCAAGAATATGACCTTGATATCAAGCCAACTAAGCTAGTCGGGGTAAAGGCTTATGTGAGCTTATTGCTGAAGGAGTTGATGCAGAATTGTCCAAAGAAGCAGTTGATGTTCTTGTTGTCCTCTTCCTCAGTTCAACAGATGAATGGTATGTTGATATTGCACATTTTCTTACTTATGGAGAGTTTCCATCCCACTTGAGTGCCAAGGAAAAGAGATCTATTAAGTTAAGGTCTGCACAATATGTATTATGGGAGAATGCTTTGTTCAAGCGAGGCATAGATGGAAGATTCCTTAAATGTGTGGACAAAGAGAAAATATAAGAAGTTGTTCTCAGCTTTTCATGATCAGGCTTGTGGAGGGCAATTTCTCTTCTATTATCACTGCCCATAAAATCCTTCGTGTTGGGTACTATTGGCCTACATTGTTCAGAGATGCATCAAAATGGGTAGGTAAGTGTGAAGCCTATTAGACTTTTGTTGGGAGACCTAAGTTGGCTGCTTTACCACTAAAACTAGTAGTGATTAATGAGCCTTTTCAATAGTGGGGATTAGATTTCATTGGAACTCTTAATCCACCTTCCAGTGCTAGGCATACTCATGTGCTAACTGCTACATATTACTTCACAAAGTGGGTAGAGGCTATTCTAGTCAAAAGCACTACTTCTGAGGTGGTGTGTAATTTCATCAAAGAGAACATCTTGATAAGGTTTGGGGTACCAAACAATATTGTAACTGATAATGCTTCCAATTTTTCTTCTTTTGAGATGATGGATTTCTGCTATGGTTATGGAATTTCCTTGCTCATTATTCAGACTACTACCCCCAAGGAATGGACAAGCAAAATAAAAAAATAAGAATCGGGTAACCATCGTTTGGAAGCTTGTCAATAATTCTCAGAGGAATTGGCACAAGATACTTTATGATGCTCTGGGAAGATACAATTACACCCAAAAGAGCAATTGGGATGTCTCCATTTCAAGTGGTGTATGGTGTTGAAGCTCAGTTGTCAGTAATAGTGGAATTACTAGCCTTGCACTTAATGAAGGCTATTGAAGATTCAAGCTTTATCAGTTCCTTAGACAAGAGGATCATGTATCTCCAGAAGTTGGATGAAGACAAGTTGCAAGTTTTTGATAGAATCTCAGCTCATCAACTAAAGGTGAAAGATTTGTTTGACAAGAAGGCTAGACCCAGAGATTTTCAAGTGGGAGACATTGTTCTGTTGTGGGACAAAAGACATGAACCTCGAGGAAGCCATGGTAAGTTTGATTCTCTTTGGCTTGGTCCTTTCAAAATTAAGCACTTTGCTGGAGAAAATTCTTTCTATTTGGATTATATGGATGGATCTCCTCTCCCACTTCCTTACAGTGGGAAATATTTGAAGTTGTTCAAGTCCTAGGTGATTAGGCAATCCTTCTATATATTGTGTACAATGTTTTGTTTTTGGTATTTTTTTTTGGTTTGTTTCTTTTCTTGTTGCGTGTGTGTTGTCTTCGTATTGGTTTTTCCTTTGACTCTATTTTCCCAATGGATAAGGCACTGGTCTGTTTTCCCTAAGTTTTTCTATGGTTCTTGATCTTGCCTCATTCCTCTGTCCTAGCCAAGTCATCCCCAGAAAGAGCCAACTATTGTCACCCTCAAAATTCCCCTCATTTTTCAAGTCAAGTTTCAAATTTTTTGAGTTGGTGCCTGTTATCCCAATTTTTACCCCTGGAAAAATTGATCAAACACAACCCCACACAAAAGAAAATTAGAAGGGGCGGTTCAGTCATGTGAGCCCACATTCCAAATCCAACAACAAAGGGTCAGGGTCAGTGAAGGAGATTAGAGCGCGCAAGAGAAGATTGAAGAAAGGACTCAAAGTTTTCAAACTTCACATGCGAGTTGACTCGGGGAAAAGCAACGGACCCGTGGAAGGTGCCACATGCCTCATTGATGCAAATTCAAAAGGCACGGCCCAAAGAGAGACCCCAAACTTGTGCCAGCCCTCCACGTGTCCAAGGTCCAGAAAAGGGATAGAGCTAGCCATTTAATCAACTAAGTATAAGAGGGTCGGCGGAAGGCACCACGTGCCTCATCGGCACAACTTCAGAAGTGAGACCCAAGGGATAGACCCCAAATGAGCACCAGCCCTCCATGTGGTCAAAGCCTCAAAAAGTTAAATCAACCGTTGAAAAGTCTAAGGCCAGCGGACAAGTGCCACGTGTCTCATTGGCACACCTTCAAGGGTCGAAGCCAAAGGCAGTTTCCCAAACAAGCGCCAGCTCTCCACGTGTCTAGGGTCCCACAGAAGTCAAAAGGGGAAGAACCGACTGTTGAATCGGCTAAGGAAAGGAGAACCAGTGAAAATCCCCATGTGTCCCTTTGGCGTTCTTTCAGGAGACGAATCCAAAAGTAGGTCCCAAATGTGTGCTAGCTCTCCATGTGTCCAATTGGTGCCTTTGTTGAAAGTCAGTCCAAACAAAGTCTCTAAATGAGTGGGAAGCCTCCATGTGTCCTAGGTTAGACATAAAGCCTTTGCCAAACAGAGGGACTTAGTCAAAACACAAAAATATAGAACAAGCCCGCAAAGGGACACGTGGCCATGTTTTAAGCGGTGGCGGAAAGGCAGGCCCTTTTTGTGTTTTGATGCTTTGAAAATTCAAAAGTGGAGAGGCGGGTTGTTGGAACACTTTAGGAATTTTACCTTTGTTTCCAAAAGGGCGTAAAGTTATAAAGTGACCCGCGTCCCGTTCATGCCAAGGGATAAATTCAAATATTGAGCCCGCATCAAATGTTAAAGCGTGAAGGCGAGGCCGTCAGAGCAATTTGGGAATATTGGTTTTATTTCCAAAAAGAGAGTGAAAAGTTATAAAATGATCCATGACTCCGTTGGGGTCTTGAGCCCGCATTGAAAAGTCAAAGTGGGTCGGCAGAGCACTTTGAGTTTTTGAGCTTTTGTTGAAAAGAGTTAAAATTGTAAAAGAGAGCCGCGACTCCGTCGCCACTCAAGTAAAGCCACATGTTAGGCCTATATTAGAAGTGGATGGGCAGGCCAAAATGTTCTGAAGTGCCATTTTTGGGCGGGCCGAAATGTTCTGAAGTGCCATTTCTCTAAAAGGCACAAAATATAAATTTTTTCCCCAGGCCCACTTCAGCAAATCTCTCCCACATGGACGGCTCAAATTCAAAGTTTGCGGAAGTAGAATGAACAACTATGATATGATGCATCTGGTTTTTCCACCAGGTATGGAAATGGCTGATGCATTAGAGAAGTTTAGACGTCGGTTTCTTGAATCAGTTTCATCAATTTTTTTGTTACCGAATGTAACCATTTTTGGAAGCTATTTAGAGGGTTCTGTGCCATTGTTCGGGTTGGATCCTGGTACTCTATAGATGTAATAGATTCAGAGCTAATCAATATAGAAGTTTTCCCTTTCTTCCTCTACTATTCCTTCTTTCCTTGTTCGAATTTGTGATTCATCCATCTTTTATGATAAGAAACTTTGTGTTCTTGTTTATAAGATTTACGGAACTTTGTGTCTCAGAGAATTATATCTCATTATGAAAGTGAATGATTCTATTTTGCATCTCCACGGCCCAATACGTATAAGGTTATACTATGTTATCTATATTTCTGAAAGTATTGTTATGTTCTTCATCTCTTATCTCCTTAGTTCTTCTATTCGTATTGATGATCTTTCGGGCATGAAATGTTTCAAAGTATCAGGAATCCACACTTTAAAACTTGTACATTTGTATATAAGTTTTTCTACTTGCTTTCAATAAGTGAACCTCTCCCATTAAAGAGGAGGGACTTGTTGTCCCTTGACTATGGTTGTTAAAGTACCATTTAGAAACCCAACACATCGGGAACGCCTTACATGATCTAGTTGATGAAAGGCATGTTAATGCTCTTGATCATCTCCAAGTCAACTGTGATCATTTAACAAAGCTTATCATAAAAAGGTCTACATACATGAGTTTGAGTTAGGTAGCCTTGTTCTTAAAGAAAATTGACAAAATTCATCCCAAGTACTTGATGAACGAGAGAAGTTTTCCTCTCGAATGGTTTGGACCCTATGTGATCATTCAAAAATATGGGTTTGACACCTCAAGGTGGTTGACATGGATGGAAATGAAAAAATTGATCCATTAAATGCCATTCATTTGCAGATTTTATGCCTAAAAATAAAAATTAAAATATAATATTTCTAAGAAAATTAAAATATTTCAAAATTAAGATAATATTGTAAAAATCCAAAAAATAAAAAATGTTCAAAAATAAAAAAATGGGTCGTGTGACTATTCATATGCATTGTTCTACGTGTACATATTCATGCATCCATAATACAATATTTTCAAATTTTCACTTGTATATATAGGTGTATCAAGGATTTTAGGCACGATACGGTTGGATTGGAATCCCTTACATTAGTTTTCATATGGTTAACTCTGGTCTTTTGAACCTAGTCTTCATTGTTTGGTGGATTTAAGAATGAATCCATCGGGATTAAGATATCCACATACTTTACAAACATTAAAAATATTGTTGTAAACACTAAAGAACCTTATTTTTCACGCGCTAGCCAATGGTGTCTCCATATTCACTTGTCTCGTCATCAAGTCATAGTGGTTCTAAAACCTTAAGAGAGAGAGAGTTGAATATCATTGTCAAAAAGAAAGAAAAAGATGAAAAGCCAATAGATAAAAGTACACAAAAAGGAAAATAAAAGAAATATCAACAAAATAAAACCAATGTCAACTTTTTGTCTCAAAGGGGTCTTTCAAAAATTTCTATAAAAATGTATCTCCATCGGGCTTTGGATGTAATGCACAAATAAAATTTACCTTCCAATATTCAAAATATAAAGCAACTATTTTCCTCTACATACCTACACATTGGCTAGCATTTCCTCATCTATGAATTCTTGACAGTTTACTTTAAGCGGTAATCAAATCACATACGCACACACTAGATCTTGATGAAATGAAGGGCTAATATGTCAATTTGTATTTGTTACAATTTCCTCAAATCGTTGGTCTTCTCTATGATAATCTTGTACACGTTTTCATTCACTCATGAGTTCTAGTACACATATAACCATTGTGTCATGTTCACAATATAATAAGTCACACATGCATTGCATCACTCCATTTGTATATCCCATGACATTGCATATATATAGTCACACATTGATGCAAAATCACAAGAAAAACAAAAAATTACAAGTAGTAGTTCACCATTGTATATACCCATATCATAAACAACATTAAAACCATGGACACACATCCACTAAAAACAAGATGAGTCATTTTATGTCACAAAAAAGAGTGAGATTGATGTCTCATGTATATATATATATATAACATTGTTCAATACATACAAAATCATGATCACATGTCAATACAATCGGGTAGTTATCCCTATATCGGGACTAGGCCTACTATCACCAATATGTGATCCTGTTGGATGCACGTATCCACTCTGGGGATGCCATGCTGGTCCTATGTGTATTGGACCTCAAATTAGATGATCTCAAAAAATCCTACACCACAACATGTGGGACATGCACTTGTAGTAGATCCTCATAGTACCCATAAAAATTACCCTCTCTAACAATATCATCGCTAACATGAGCCAATGCCTCCCCCACGAGATCTAAACGACCTTGCTCACACTCGTGTGTAGCTATCATTTCCTATAACTGAATGAATCTCTCTCAATCATGCTCTTGCTCATCCACTATGGTATCTAGCTCAAAGATACATCTCACAACATCTGAATATATTCACACTTGACCCTCCAACTCATCAATCTGCACTCGATCCAAATCTAAGAACCTCTATAGCTCTACCACTTCACTTTGTAATCTATCTTGCTCTACCGTCACCTCATCCAAAGAATCTAATATTGACTCCACCACACACTCCACATCTTGACCTTTATCTTGATGTGGTTGCTGCAGTTGTGCTAACTTTCCAATTCTCTCTCCCATCTTTGCATATGCTATTGGCTCCTTCTCCTACCTCCTCCCGCATGTGTGACCTTCCACTCCATCAATCTGTTACTAGCTCATCCACCATAGCCCCACCTTCACTCTCATCCTCGTGAATATCTATCACATCCTCGACATCACCAACCTTATGTGGACTAGCCTCCGTCGACTATTGTAGTATGCGTTGTTGACTCTACAATGGTATATTGTCAACCTCTATCTTTGTTATATTTGTTTTCTCTATCTCCTTATCATCCTCCATACTACTACCCTCTCATGGATCTCTCATCTCTATATTCACCCCCACTACATGCCATCTCGACCTATAAAATTCTCACTGTGTATCAAAATCTCATGTATTACCTACATCATCACCCACAACAAGCTTTACTAGAGAATCATCCTCACCACTCATTATCTCATATGATAGCAATGGTCGTCCATCCCCACTCA